>JAURVB010012270.1:0-304563 GCA_033002965.1 Piper betle | reverse complement strand
TTGCTCTCATAGCCAGCTTGTTATAGTTATTTTATTTTCCGGACCAGTAACACTTGTTACTGACGTGTTTTTATACTATATGTAGGTAATAATCACGAGTTGGAGGAGCCAGCTTGGACGAAGGAGCAATGAGGTCTTGTACACACACATGTTAGATTTCTGAATGTTTAATTTTGTGTTATTATGTTATTATATTGTGAATGACATGTTCAAATGCATGAGACATGATAGAATGTGAAATGATCAGAGTAGCGCAGCAAAAGTGTGATGGGTTAGGACCCAAAGTTCAGAGAATGATGAATATAATAGATTAGAAGTATGTGTGAATGCTATCGTTGCTATACGTATATATGTTTGAATATACGTTTTTGACAGGGTGGCCCCTAATTACATTTTTAGGGAAATTCTGTCCCTTTTATTTTATAATTTTTACTAATTTTGATTGTAATTGTGTTAGTGTGAAGTTTAGGTTGCATGTCATCCATGTAGTATCATGTTAGGGTTTTATGAATTTATCCATGCATGACAAGTCGTATCTACATCTTAAGACGCCGAGATTGGATCCGTATGAGTTAGGTTCGGGTTAGCCAACCTAACCGGGGCCCCGTAACATGCCGGTTCGGTTCACGAGCGTGAACCGGATTTGGGGTGTTACAGGAACAGTCCACTGGCACAAATCCAGAGCCCGCTTTGACTGTCACGGCATCTGCTCATAGCACGTGCGGTCCAGTTTCTCCATCTCTCGTCTCAACTAAAACACGAAAATTACATATATATATATATATAGGGCTGGGTAGGGATTTATATAATAGGCCCGAAGGCAACTTGTGGTGGATCTTGTTTTCGAAATCATCCTCGAGGGATCTCATCCTCGAGGGCGTTATTAATCCAAAAATCTGTTCGGCTAGATGGCTCGAGTTAAGTGGGATCCAATAAATGCCACTTAACCTGTCCTACAAATGATAAGATAAACATACAATAGAAGAGACGTAAAATAGAGTCGGAGTCCTAAACGGACCAGGTAGAAGCTCCAAGCGTGTCATCGCGCCTAAGCAGCAAGCTCCTACTCCGTACCTACACATCAAAACTAAATACTAACGCCCACTAATTAAATGATGCAGTCAAACTCAATGAACATCACACACAATACGAATAACATTCATCAACAGTCAAATAATCATAAGTTTGAAAGAATTTCTAACTCCTATTCATACAAATCCTATCGTATTTTTCTAAGTTACGTCATAATCACTTATCATGCTCTCATTAGATCACTTACTAAATCTCATCATGCACATCTTTACTTCATTCATAGTATGGCAGTCATCATGACAACTAGTTAATTTAGCATGCTATGCTAACAATCATAATCAATTTTAAATATTAAATCGGAGGTAATTATACTTCACATCATTGGCAATCGGCAACGACTAGGGTTTCGTAGCGCGTCTTGGAACTCGAATTCGGCGCTCGATGACATGTACGAAGTTCGATCAGGATCGACTGGATGAGCTCCATGGAAGATCCAGCGAACTCCAGTGAATCCGGCTTTCCGGCAAGTTCTAGCAGTTTTTGGTGGCTTTAGCGGTTTTTCGGCACCTCTCTGGCAGTTTTCCGGCAATAGTCACCGGCGGCATCTAGTGGCCGAAAAGTGGTCGTGTTGGGTACCCTTGGAACCGGCTCAGCGAGCCCGACTCATCTATGAGGTCGATGCGGCCAACGTAGGTGGCAGGTCGCAGGAAAATGCATAAACAGGGGCCGGTGGCAGATGGGTAGCTAGATCCGGCTGGCCAGGGCGGCGATGGCCTCCATTCCGGTCGGGAAAGGTGGCTGGAGGGTTGAGGGTGCTGAGGCGACCAACTGATCGCTGCGGCACTGGTCGCCGGCAGCGCGAATCGGCGACGGAAGCACAACGCGGGCGCGGCATCACGACGTGGCTTCCTCGCGTTGTGGCGGCCCGATGGGGGCCGAACTTGGTCGGGGCAGCACAGTGACATCATCGCAGGGCTAGGCGGTGACGATCAAGAGTGGCAACGCACACAAGGGCTGCGTCGGGGCAAGGGCTTGGGGAAGAAAAGAAGGGCACGAGGGTGTGTGGTGGCAAAGTCGTAAATATTACTTGACTCGTCTTCGACTCGTGTCAAAAATAATATTTAATTCGTAAAAAAATTCCAAAAAATTTGGGAAAAATCCCATAAAATCAAACAACACTAAAAAATCATAATAATATGCTCTAAAACTATCAACCCACCCAAAATGCCCGTAACGCATCCTAACGGTGGTAAACGGCCTAAAACTAATTCTACGATCCATTATATATCATAATAAAAAAAAATGAACTAGCATACTCTCATATATTCTGATAACTCATTCTGTTCTGCTGTTTCATGACGTTATCATCATATACCTGTGCGCCCTCATGGCTCATACACGAGACTGGCGTCGGTCCAATACACGTGTTCTGAAATTGACTCAACTCGAAAATAACGGTCGAACCGACCAGTTCCGAATATAAAACCCTGACTCGAATCGTGGGTTTTACACCTATGATGAAGCCATGAGTGACAAAGCTCATCTTAAGTGGGAGTTGGCCATAAAGGATGAGATGTCATCGTTGGAGAAGAATCATACATGGGAGTTGGTGAAGTTGCCACCAAAAAGGAGGGTTCTACAAAACAAGTGGATCTATCGGGTCAAGTCTGAAGCCGGTGGTGTACAAAGGTATAAGGCAAGACTTGTGGTGAAAGGTTTTGGTCAAAGAGAAGGGATTGATTTTCATGATATATTTGCACCTGTTGTAAAAATGACTTCTATTAGAATTATTTTGAGTATTGTGGCTATAAAGGGGTTGTATTTAGAGCAGCTTGATGTAAATACAGCTTTCCTTCATGGTGATTTGGAGGAGGAGATCTATATGGAACAACCAAAAGGATTTGAAGTCAAAGGTAAAGAAAATATGGTGTGCAAATTGAAGAGGAGTCTATATGGACTCAAACAAGCACCAAGACAGTGGTATTTGAAATTTGACAAGTTTATGTTGGATAATGGATTTGCTAGGAGCAATTCGGACCACTGTGTATATCTACAAAAGTTTAATGATGGCGATTACATTATTTTAACTTTGTATGTAGATGACATGCTTGTTGCAGGGACTTGTATGGAGAAAATTGTTAGTCTCAAGATGAGGTTAGCCAAGAGTTTTTCCATGAAGGATTTGGGTGAAGCAAAACAACTTCTTGGGATGCAAATTACCCGAGACAAGAAGAACAAGAAGTTGTGGTTATCTCAAGAAGGGTATGTGAAGAAAGTTCTTGAGAGATTCAACATGAATGAATCCAAGCCGGTGACTACTACTTTGGGTAGTTTCCAATTGTCCAAAGAACAAGGTGCTAAGAGTGAGGAGGATAAAGCTCACATGAAAAAGGTGCCTTATGCTTCAGCTATTGGAAGTCTTATGTATGCTATGGTGAGTACAAGACCAGATATTGCACATGCAGTGGGAGTAGTGAGCAGATTCATGATGAACCCAGGAAAAGAACACTGGGAGGCAGTGAAATGGATTTTTAGGTACTTGAAAGGAACTTCTAATTACTGTTTGTGTTTTGGGGGTGATAATATTGATGTGCAAGGTTATGTGGACTCGGACCATGCTGGAAATAGAGACAATGGCAGGAGTACATCCGGATACATCTTTACAGTTGGTGGAACCACGGTGAGTTGGGTTTCCAAATTGCAAAAGATAGTTGCTCTGTCTTCAACTGAGGCTGAATATGTGGCTGCTACAGAAGCTAGCAAGGAATATATTTGGATTAAAACTTTAATGAATGAGTTAGGTTTTAATGGGGTTGATTGCAGGTTGTACAGTGATAGTCAAAGTGCAATCCATTTAGCCAAGAACTCGGCATTTCATTCTAGGACCAAATATATTCGGTTAAGGTATCATTTTATCAGATCTTTGTTAGAAGAACGTAAATTGAAGTTGGAGAAGATAGATGGAAAAAATAATCCGGCGGATATGTTGACTAAACCGGTGGATGGAAAAAAGTTGAGTTTTTGCTCAACTTTGGTGAACTTGCACTAACATGCAGGTGGACTCATGCAACGAACAAGTGGAGGAAGAGTTTGGACTGGTGTGTTCCAATCGGACTCCAAGTGGGAGATTGTTAATATGTGTAATTAGTATTAATGATATGTAGCTCATTGTCACACTCGGAATACTAAAGAAATCTCAGAATATTAACAGAGGTGGCTGTTAGTTGTTCCATGGAAATTGAAGAGTCTCAAAGCTTCTCTATAAATTGAGCTTTATTTGCCTCATTCTTAGAGAGCAAGATAAGTAGAAGGCAAGACAGGCAGAAGAAAAGACAAGAAAAAGAAGTAGAGATATATAGTGATAAAAGAAGAGGGAAAAATATTTACGAGTTTATCTTATATAGAGTATTAAGAGAGAGTAAAATCATGTAATCTAAATAATATGTGTGAATAATTTTTTTTGTATATCTCTTTATATATTTGATGATTGTAATCTTTGATTAAAATAATAAATTATTCGTTGTTACATGTAATTTTTGACTTCGGATTGAAGAAAAAAAGAAAATTTTTCACATTAAATCTGTGCCTTTTGTAATTTTATTTTATTTTATTTCTTACGTCTTATTTTTTCATTATTTTTATTCACGGTAGTTAATCATTTTAAAGATTTTTCTCAACCAGCAATACAAGCTTCATCTATTAATGTTTCTATTAATGTTGTTGTGAACGATCGGCTCGTTTAGCCTCTCTCCCCCATTAACCTTGTGAAACTAGTTTTGCATAGTTTGCTAGTGTTAGAAACACCTCCTCAAACTACCAAAGAAGAATAATGTAGAAGATATGAGTATTGTAGCGCATAATCTATGGCAGCCACCAAAAGATTCTATTACATCATTCAGCTGCGACCATTTTGTAAAGTTGATCAGATTAAGAAGACGATGAGCGCACATTTGCAATGTGAGAGATGTAGACTGAGAAAAAGCTAGGAATTAGGAAGGGAGACGATGAAAGAGATCGTTGAAGATGGGATGAAGAGAGACTAGAAGATCCAAAACAGAGAGGACGGAGATCTTCATCATTTTGTCCCCCAGATCTAGAACATATGTCAGTTGTGGTAGCAGAGACATTCGAATCTCATTCGAATTGATCGACCGCCATGGTTTGGCTTGATTGGTTTCCTTTCCTTACTCACAAATGTACAAACACAAACCTGCAATAATCAAAGTTTTTACATCAAATTTCATGACTTTTAAGTGGAGCGAGCTCATCTCTTCTTGGGCCTGTGGACGTCTCTCGCCGGCCGGAAAAAGTAGCCGAAGCCGAAGAGGTTCGTCGTGCCGGAGGAGATGTACGGCGGCGGCACGTTGAGCACCGGGTTGATCCGCACGCCGCCGTTGCCGTACCCGCCGGCGCGAACAGCCGTCTCCCTCTTCTTCGCCGGCGCGGGCGACGGGCGCGGATGGCGCCGGCCTGGGCTGGAACTGGGAGGGAGGAGGCGTGGTCGTCTTCTTCTTCAGCTCGTGGCCGACCGAGCCGGTGGAGTTGCTCCGGTGGAGCAGTGGCAGCTTGTGGAGCAGGCCGCGCTTGATGCCGCTGCCGGAGTTGAGACTGCTGCTGCGCTTGAACCGCCAAAACGACGACTTGGAGCTCCCGCCGGCGGCCGTCGACGGCTCTTCGGCCGCCATGATCTCCCTCAGGCTCTCCTTTCTCGGCGCCGATGCCGGCGGCAGAGGTGGGACGGGAGGGAGGCCGGGGGGCTTGGGGAAGGAGGCGTCCTTGGAGTTGGAGCGGGGGAGGAAAGGGAGGATTTTGCCGCCGGAGAAGAGCTCGTCGGCGGTGGAGGTCTCGTCCTCCACCCCCGCCGGACGTCGAAGCGGAAGTCGGCGGCGGAGTCGTCTTGCCTACCGTGGTCGGCGAGAAGGACGTCGACGTCGGGCTGGGTCTGCAAGTCGTGGGAGAAGGAGATCCTGGGGCTCATCCCCCATCCATGGCTCTCCGAGCAGAGTTGCACAATCGCCATGACAAACAAGCGAGCTCAGATAATTCAACACCACTCCTCTCTGAACACTCACTTATATCAGTTCATATATATTTATACACATAATAAGTTGATGTAAACCAAGAACACAAATTCAAATCCTCTCTGACACACAAAGAGGAAGTCCACACCAAGAAGTAGAAGCAGAGGAAAAGCAAGATGCTACGTTGAAAAATGGCAGAAAAAGAAGATCAAACAACGGAGGAAAGAGATCTTCTCGGGAAGACAACCCGACATTGGTAGGAAGAGGAAGAACCAAAGAAGGAGGTGTTGTATGTATGTCATACAAGGAAGGAAGAAGGATACAGTGTTGCATAAATAATGGAGTTGTTCAACGCCGTTAAACTCAACGTCGTCTTCCTCCATCTCTGGTTTTTGAACGGTTTACGAATTTCCATGGCAGGTAGAGAGATAAGAGCTAAACCGTTCAAGTAGGAGTGGACGGCCTTAATTTAAGCTAATTGGCTTGTTGTTGTTTTTGCTGACTGATGATAACAACTTGATCTTTGTTTGTTTGTTGGGTCAGATGCAGAATTCAATACATGAGAGGATCTGAACCGTTCTGGTACAATGATCAATGATGGAATTCAATTTGTGAGTTTTTTAGATTTAGAGAGGAGAAAAGGTCACTGGGCAAAGCTTTAAACATTGTGAAGCGTCGTTCTTAGATTGTGACCATTAAGCCGATGTGAAGTATAGAAATTGATGGATCCGAAAGAGTCTTGCCAATGCCATCTCCATCAATGGTTTAATATGGAAGGTTACGTACTTGGAAGGAAAAAATAAAGAAGGTTATGTTGTCAATATTATTATCGTTACTCGACGACAAGTTAGAGGCTGTGGTGGGATTAAGAAAAATAAAGAGGCATGCCAACTGCCAACTATACTCGGGAGACTTGTTAACCAGGGAAGGTGGCCCTTTTGATACCTTCTTCATTGAAGTGAAGATTTACAAAGATCTAACATGTGGCCAAGACAGATTGGAAAAGAGGAAATCCAGAGCTTCTTAACTGGGGCTTTATTTTGGCTTAACTCCTGTTATTAGATATTGATCAAAGGGGGAAGAAGGGCAGCTTTACAGTTAGAAAGGGATTCAGGGGGGACTGTTGTACGGTTCAACTGCAATGATTCTCGTAGGTAGCTCATTTTCTCTTACTAGGGGAAGGTCCTGTCATGATAGGGACCAGAATTGGGTGTGAGTTGACAGGTCGGCTACCGCCTACCTTGATCAATATACTTTACCCTGCCCGTATGGTAATAACAGTTTCCAGAGCTCCAGTTTTTACACCACTGCTCCGTCTGTGGTGGTTTTCTTAGCCAAGATATTAAAGCTTTATCCTTTTGTACGGGGTTCGACCCTTTTGGCCCAGTGAAGGAGATTGCAATTTTAATGAATCAATCAGTCGAAAATGGCTTCATCCACACATGAACAGAGGATGGTCTTTTGACGAGGGCTCATACTTTTGAAACGGGCTCATGATGAAGCCCAATATCTGGTAGCTGTTGTCGGTTGATGGGCCGAATATGGTAAGAAATTAAAGGATGTATCTTTAAAGCCTCCGGCCTCGAGGCTGGAAGATTGATGCATGGCGTGCAATATGTTCAGTTTAATCTTCAATCAACGAGAATGTTCCCTAATCACTTTAGCAACCAAATTCTTCAAAGACCTTAGCAACCATTTAATGAGCCTTGATGACTTTGATTTAACGACCTAACCCAAAGTATAAATTAATGAGCATAAGTCATTTTTTTAAAATTTATTGAATCGAAATTGAAAATATATAATACTTTTCCACTAAAAAAATTAGATTTTATCTATCTCTAAGGCTCGTAAATAGTCTTACCCTATATTTTTTTACGGTAGTCAACAGCTTGGCCAACGTTCATAATCTAACTCATCATTTAATACGGGAATTAATTGATTTAATATCATTTGTAATAATTTAACCCAAAATATAAATTAATAGACTTAAGTAATTTTTTAAAAAGTAATTAACATAATTAAAAATTTATAGTTTATTCTCACCTATAAACTGAGTCTTATCCTATTAAATATTAGATGTGGAACTAAGTCGAAAGATCTCTCACATTTAAAGATATATTTTAGACGGTGGAGTGTTGAAGGCTTTCATTTTGCACTAAACTTAAAATGTCGATCAATTATTAAAAGGCCGCCTTTATGTTAGCAGATTTAATTATTTTATAAGGCTAATAACATATCTTAGAGTTATTTTCTGTAATCATCTCAGGGGTATTAATCTTTTTTTACCCCGTTTACCATCATCTTCATCACCTCTTCCCATTTCGTATTGCTCTATTTTTTTTGATGTAACCATTGTTGTATTGTTATATAGCTGGGGCCTAGCCGACCACGGTCTTTAACATGCAAATATCAAATATGAATTACATAATGAAGCAATATCGTATAGGAATGAATTCATAATCAATATCAGATAGGATCCGCTTAAACACGAAAAATGTTGGAGTTGGTTGGAGCTGCCGATGAGGAAGCATTTGCAATAATAAAATTGTTTGTTCTCACCGGTCAATCACCCTCTCTTGTTTTTTTGTTTTTGGTTCATTTGTGTCTATGTCATAGTTGGATAGAGTCACAAAAGGCAAAGAGATGATTTATAGTCCATGCATCTTCCAGTGACTAACCCATTTCAAACACAGAGATGAATACGAGCTACAGGGTTTATACTTTGAAGGGGAGGAAATGTGCAAACAATGTTGTGGTGGAGAGGGAGTGGACACCACACCAAACCCACAAAAAACACTCAACAATTGTCGCCGTACCAGTGCTCCTTTGTCGCATTGCATTTATAGCGACAGGTAAAATTGGTGTCTGAAGTAGTATTTAAGTTTCTCAAACTGGTTTGTCAATGAGGAAAATTCCTCACAAGATTGTATAACATTGTGGTTGCCCGAAGAACGTGAATACAAGTTTGATTTCTACTACAAACTATAATTTCCCAAAATTCTGCATTCAAAAAAAAAATCAAGGTTCTCTCCAGGAGACACTATAAATTTGGAAAAGAAAAAAATTGAGTTATCTTCCTAATAATAATTGCTAATATTGTTACTTTTTCGGACTGTGTGATATATTGATATCAACCTCTTACTTCTACTTTAAAAAAAAAATTATGGGCCATGTACTCTCAACATGTTTATTTCAATTTACAATTAAGTGGGGGAGTCATGTTCTTTACCTTCCCGCTAATTGGGTTTTTATAAGGGGTTTGGTTGCATTATTTTGAACTTATTTAGTAGAATTTTTTTATAGAAATAACGACTAAAATTAGTATTTGATAAAACATTAAAAAAAAAGAGGTATTTTTATTGTTTCACACTTAAAGCATTAGAAATATAATATAAGGTTTACCCCTAAATTTTTTTCACGATCGTCATCCCTTCTCATCTTGATCTTTCGTGCTCGCTCCCTGTCATGTTCCCTTCCTTCTTCTCCGCCCTCCCTCTCGCCTCCTCCCCATTTCCTTCTCCTTCCTTATGCTCTTTCTACGTCTTCTTTATCTTCCTTTGTATTATTTGTTTATGCTACCAAATAGTATCATTATAAAATTTTAAAATTATTATATGCACCAAACGTTATTTTATAAGCACTATAAATATTAATAATTTTAACAAATAAAAAATCACGATCAAATTTTATATAAAATTTTCTATCGCATCCGGCCCAATTAGTAACTATACTTAGAGGTGTGGATCGGATCATATTTTGTGGTGGCCAAGGGTGGCATGACCTTCAATTCCATTCAAGAGGTTGGGTTCTACCATCTACTCATCCACTGATAATTCTGCAAACTCTCTTAAATAAAAAGGGTGTTGTAGGGCAAATATATATATTTTAAAAAGATGGTAAAAAAGAATTACATTTAAATTTGAGGAAATTGCATTAAAAAACTCACATCAGAAGGAAACTATGTTGTGGGCCTGTCAAAACTGATTTGGATCATTCGGATCCCACGAAAACCTTCGCCAGAGGATGGGCCTACAGCCCATATAAGAGAAAATGGCATTGCAGTAATAAACGTAAAACTAATTCGAACCAGCGTCGTCGGCCATCTATTGTTTTCATTAGAGCTGGCCGACCCGACTCTTACTTACCATTGACTAAACCAAACTCATTATTTAAGTTAAGTTTATAAATTAAATTCAACAATTTATCATTTAGGTAAAATCAAACAAGATTAAATCAAACTTAATTGAAAAATATTAATAAGAAGGCCCAAGCAGTTATTAAGCGGACACCCATTTAACTAATCAACTTACATATTTGGGGGAAAAAATTAACTATATAATAATAATAATACATGTTTTATAAGGTTACTCTAAGTGAAAAATATCTTAAAATCAAGTACGATATTTGATAATTTTATTAATAAGTATTAGTTTTAAAAGTTGATGAAGCGATCATCTTTATAATTAAAATTGTAATATAAGAATCGGTATCGGGTTCCCATTGCTTTGTTACCAAACCTGACCATTTATAATCAGGTATTGATTACTCTCAAAATAAACTCTATTATTAATTATCTAAAAGTTTACCATAAGGGTTTGGTGAAGTCAGACCCCCCTTCAACTGTAACACTCCGATTTCAGTTCACCTAAAAATCAAATTAGAACTTTTACGATTGAGTCGAATCATGTCTAAATTAATTAATTTGCAAGAATCGAACGAAAAACAAACCGAAGTAACCCCTCTTGGTGTCTCGAAAAAGGAAGACAACACTGATGCGCAACCAACACTCAACGGGAAAGGATAAATAGATGCGTGCAACAACCTAACAAGAAGCTACATGTAATGACATGACATGAAATCACTTAACACGCAAAGACAAAAATATAGATAAATAAGATAAGTGGGTAAGTATATCAAACAATCGGTGAAGCTAAATCTTAGTGTCTGTTAGGAGATCTCATATTATGTCTAATTTGATGCTATAAAAGTTGTTTAGAGCATACATTATGATACATCATATAAAATATGCAAAGACAAACATCAAATCCAGACAAAAGTACAAACGAAAATAACGGCGCCCTGAATACAAGTATGTGTAGCATCTATCTGTCATTCCACCAAAGCCAACCTAACATACAGGAACACAAAACCTATATATATAATAGGAAACATGTCAGCAACGATTGCCACTAATCTGAAAAATAACTAGTATAAATTGACAAGTGAAATTTAATTTCCACGAAGGAGGAAAATAATGTATAATCTCAATGAGAACATTCAAATGACATCTATTGAGGAGCCATCAAGCTGCACACATGATAACATCCCGAATTGAACAGGTGGTTGATGTGGAAATTATAATGCAAATATATGTGCCGAATCAAGTAATAAAAGTGATAATAAAGTATCGTCCCACGATGAATTATTACTAGAAGTTTTCAATTACCAAAACTAATTTAATTAATTATACTTAAATAGAAATGAATTCAAAGAGTGATTAAATTATGGATTAAGGCTAAACTAATCTAAAATACAATATTTAAATCAAATTTTAACTTCAAGATGACAAACCTAGGATTTTCAATTTCACCTAGTGCTCTACATGATTAAAATTATAACTTTTACCTAGGCATTGTATATTTGAATTATTAACCACGAGAATTAATTATTTATGACATCTATCGATTCACCATAAACTTATCACTCGCACCCAACTCTTGTATCTCTATGAAATTGTGTATTCAAAATGATACTTTAAACTTTGCCTTTAACAGTTACCCAAGACATATGAGTATATCTCTATCTTATATATTAATCACCTAAATTATATGAAAAAATGTTATTTAATTCAATGACATATTTAATCTTTCTACCTCTAGACAAGGTCAAATATCTAGATCTAACAATAGATGGCCAGAGTAATGATAGCATTAAAAACAGAATAAAATAGATGATCCAACATCACAATCAAATAGATAAAAATTAATAATCTTTATTAATCCGTGTACTAGGTATCATTAAAAATCCTAGAAAATAATTTACTCTATAAAGTATTCAATTAAATTCAAGAAATTCATATGTGATATGAAAGACATCATTTAATTACAAAGAAAAGTAAATCAAAATAAAAAAACTCATTTAGAGAAAACGTCTTCTTCTTCTAATCCAATTTTTTTGTCGTTCCTTCTTGTCTTTCGTGCCGTCTCTTTGCCGTCAAGTGTTGTTCCCTTTTTAAAATCCTAATCAAGTTTATAAATGGGATATCCACTAAAATATTTCAAGTGGGGTCCACCAGGATCTCAAAAATACCAAAAAAATTAGGTTTTTCGCCGCTAGCGCTCAAGCACTCAAAATCCAGGTGCTCGGGCGCTTAGCTCTTGGCCATAACACTTATAAACAGAAAGGCCAGCGCTCGAGCACTCTGTTCCCAGCACTCAAGCGCTCTGTTCCCGGCGCTCAAGCGCTCTGTTCCCGGCGCTCAAACGCTCTGTTCCCGGCGCTCGAGCACTCGCTACAGTTCTAGGTCATACTTTTTGGCCCGATTTTGCCCCGAATTGATTCCAGATCGTATTCTAACTCTTATACCCTATTAGAATAACATTAATTAGCACTTTTACACCAAAATTATAATAATTTCTCACATTATTAATAATATCTAATAAACTTTTAAACTAATACAATTGAAATAAAATTACTCGAAACATGACAAAAACTTAATATAAAATGAAAAAAGTAATAACTCTTTTTCAGAGTTATTAGTGGTGTGCCACTCTCTACAAATGCATCTTTTGACAATAACTGGTCTTACTCTCAGAAAAAAACACATAACCTAAGTGCTCTCCAAACCTCCAATAACACATGACCAAGAGTACAGAGGCTGAGTACTCTCAGGTCGCCTTCAACGCCCTCTATACATACGTGGTACACAATAATACCCGTCAACTCAATGCCTATTGGGTGTGAGGAAGTTCAAGACATAGAAATGTTAAAATCCCTCGAGAATGGAACAACTGTCTCACTAATCTAGAGCTTGTTGCGACCTGCGTATGCACTCGCTCATAGAATACACAAAGTCAAGTCCACCAACTCTCAGCTCACTGAAATCCAATAAAAACTATGTAAAAGACTAGGAAGAGAATCATATAAGTAGGCTCGAAAGCAATATGAGGTAGAGTTAAAGTTGAAAACAACATGAGGGATCTCATCCTCGATGATTATTAAATATAGAAGTAAAATGCGTCTATATAGCTTGTATTGATTCAGGTCTGATAAAACAACCAATTAACACATCGTATGAAGTAAAAATCATAATTCATAATAAAGTAGAGCGATAAAGCTTAAAAGAATCCTAACGAACATGTGGTCTAAGCTCTAAGTGTGACAACACTTCTATGACAAACTCAAACTCTAAAACCTAGATTGAAGATCATTACAAAGTAAAAAATTGATAACTCTATATAATGCATGGTTGTGGTGTGCGCTCACATCAACAATAACATCATCTCAAACAAAGGACAATGCAAAACAAACAAATAAACAAAACAAGTTAAATAAATAAAAGAGCAATGAATAAAAATAATATATGCATGAGTAAACATCACAAAAATAATAAGTGACAACCAAACATGCACGAAAATAAATAATAAACAATGAAGCATTTAATTAATAATTAATTAATCAAACTCACTTATCTATAAAAAAAATTGATAAATAAATAAATATTACATCAATCAAGAAATAATAATAATAAAAACAATGCTACATGATTTTGCAATTAAATGCGAGTAACTATTAACAAATGCATGAGTTAATAGCAATTGATCACAAATAATAACAATATAATTATCAAATATATGAAGATATCTAAACACAAGTAAATGATATATGAGAACAAATAATTAAATAAATAACTAATTAATTAAATAATTAAATATGATTTGATAAACATGAATGAGATTAATATTAATAAGCAAATATATCATCAATAATAATAAATAATCATACAAGCATGCATTATAATTGATAAATATATAAATAATAAGCAATAAATAATAATAAATAAATAAATAAAATAAAAAATACTAGTGACATCAAAATGTGCTAAATAATGTAAATATGCATTTAAACTAATGTAAGGAGTATTGAATTATCAAAAACAATCAAAAAATGGCTAAAAAAGGCAACTTAGTCAATTGGGCCGAGTTGGACCTTATTAGATATGTCAACTCGACTTGAGTCAAGCTGCTGAGTTGGGTTGGTTGGGATTGGCTAGTCCCAAATCCAGTTCACTCTCAAACCAAATTATAATTGTTACGGTAGAGCGGATTAACCCTTACTTTGATTAAGTTGGTCGACGAATTTAAATGAAATAGACATTTAAAGGTAGAAAAACATTATAATCCACAACTATTGCATACATAAGATGCATATCTTAGCAGGACGCTACGTGAATATCATGATAATCAATTACACTCAAAATTAATTAAATTACGATGAAATTATAGAAAATTTTAAAATAAAAAAGACATAATTTCCTCTAAAAATGCAATAAGGGGCCACCCTCTTCAATAATTATTTTATCACTAACACAATATTTATGTTTTCAAGAACAATAAAGTTATACACAACAAACTAACAGTTTTGAATTGGTTCTCGACTTGTCGGCCAATCACATCAACCATAATTGTCAAACTATTTTGAGACATTCTCAACATAATGCAAAACACATCACAAATTAGAACATCTTGACAAAATCACACAATAATTATACATGTTGTGCCAAATTTGTGTGTGCAAAATGTCAATCATTGCTCTTCTGACAAGGTCAACATGTCCTACTTATGATCTTCACCAACATATATAATAGAAAAATGTCAGTAACAGTTTTTACTGGTTCAAAAATAACTAAATATCAAACTTACTCATGAAAGTTGATTTTCATGTAAAAAAATAATCATGTAACTTCAACCGAACACTCTAAGAGCAAGTGCTAAGGAGCCATCTAGCTGCTGACTTGATGACATCTCGAACTAACTCGTATTATGCCACTCTCAGTGTAAAACCCGTGACTCGAGTCAGGGTTTTATAATCGTTAGCCGGTCGGTTCGACCGTGGTCCGAGTTGGTTCAACTTTTAGAACACGTGTGCGGGGCCGAGGCCGACCGTGTGCACGTGCTATGAGGGTTCTTGTATACCCAAGTATTGATGATAGCGTTAGATACGCATCAGCAGACTGAGTTATCAATAGATATGAGAGTATACAGTTAATGATTTTATTTTTTTTATGTTGTGACCGTAGAATTAGTTTAGGCCGAATAACGCATTCGGACGCGTTAGATGGTATTCGGGTGGGTTATTAGTTATATAGCATGCCATTGGATGTTGTTGTGTTTGTTTTATTTTATGAGATTTTTCCATATTTTTTCTAGATTTTTTTAGAATTTATTACGAACTAGTTATTATTTTGACTCGAATAGGAATCGAGTCAATATTTATTTATGAGTTTGCCATTGAGGGCATTTTTCTCCCTCCCAACACCTACCTTCCCAAAACCCTATCACCGCCGCCTTGTGTCGTTGCTGCCGCCGCCACTGTCGACGCCGCGCTACCGCCGATCAACGCCGCCCCACCCTGTTGTGCAGTCGCCGTGCCGCCACGACCCACCCCGGCCACCGTCTCGCTGCCACGACGCCGAAATCGCCCCACAAGCCGCGACGCCCACCCTCGTGAATTCGCCGCTGTCCGGGCCACGCCGCCGCCACTGTGACCCCGACGACCACCCCTCGCCGTCGCCGACGTTTCCCCCATCATCCTGACCGCTGTCGAGGCCGGTCTAGCCCCGATCGGAGCACGCCGCTGCCGCCCACTTCGACGCAGCCGCCGATCGCCGTCGCCCGGCTGCTTTGTTTGACACCACCATCGGACTAAGCTCGTCGAGCTGGTGCCGATAGACCCCCTGATTGCCCCGTCCCGAATCATCGCCGGAAAACCGTCGACACTCGCCAGAAAACCACCGGAACCGCCGGAAAATTGGAT
This sequence comes from Piper betle, assembly GCA_033002965.1. NCBI lineage: Eukaryota > Viridiplantae > Streptophyta > Magnoliopsida > Piperales > Piperaceae > Piper > Piper betle. The sequence continues at coordinate 288,475 of JAURVB010012270.1, read as the reverse complement.
TCGTGGGAAATTTGCTGGATCATCCGCCGAAAGCACCCGGTCCAATCTGATCGGACTTCGGACGCCGCTAGGTGCCAAATTCGAGTTTCGAGCCACGAAACGGAAACCCTAGCCATCACCGATTTTCGATGACGCGAGGTATAAATTACTCCGACGTAAATTCTTAAGTTTTGAAATTATTAGGGAAGCATGCTAGACTAGATAATTAGATGAATTTTTGTGTTTTTGACGTGTCTGTATGTTTGTGTGTAATTTAATAAAAATTATGAAATTGGTTGATTGATGAGTGTTAAAATGAAAAAGTAAGGAATTAATTAGGTGAACTAATTAATTACCCTGATTTCATGAGACGTAGATTGAAAACTCACTAGGATTGACTTAGGATGAATGTGTGATGATTGATGCGTGATTGCGTTGATTGTGTGTGCATGCTATAGGATGTGTGATTCATCATGCGGGCGTTAGCTTTTAGCTTGATTGTGTAGGTACGGTGTAGGAGCTCACCGCCTAGGAGCATGGACCCGTTTGGAGCTTCTACCAGGTCCGTTTAGGACTCGTTCTCTGTTTTTATGCTACTCTATTGTGTATTTGATTTATCATGTGTAGGACGAGTTAAGTGGCATTTTATCGGATCCCACTTAACTCGGGCCATTTAGCCAACAATTTTCTAGATTAATAACCCTCGAGGATGAGATCCCTCGAGCTTGTTTTCGAAAATAAGATCCACCTCAAGTTGCCTTCGGGCCTATTATAATAAATCCCGACCCAACCTTATAAATAATTTTATCGAGTTTTCAGTGAGACAAGAGGAGATGAATCGACTTGCACGTACCATGAGCGGATGCCGTGACAGTCAAAGCGGGCTCTGGATTAGTGCCAGCAGACTGTTCCATTCCCGAGGGATCTTGACAACTCCGCGTTTGAGTTCCTCACACCCAGAGGACGTGGAGGTTTACGGGTACTGTTTAGTACAACGCATGTCTGGACTTGTGGTTCAAAGGGTACTAAAGGCAACTGTCTGAGAGTACTCGGCCTACGTGCTCAAGGCCAGGAGAGATATGGAGGTTTGGAGAGGGCTTAGGATAAAATTTTTACGTGTAGTACTGAAAAAGAAGTGTTGTGAGCGGCACAGTACCAGATAGATCGGGATGCTGTTGAGTCAGCTGCTCGACAGCTCCTCTGTAGTTGCCCTTATGAGAGTTCTTGAGGAAGATATATATGATGGTTTGCTTTCCATGAGAGTTTGCTCTCATGTTCCAGTTTGATATTAGTTATTTTCGGACCAGTGACACCCGTTGCTGACGTTTTTCTATATATATGTAGGTGAGAAATGCGAGGGATGAAAGCTGTCGGGACTGTGGAGGAGCAGCACGGAACCGCGCACACATGTACCTACTGCATGTAATGTATAATGATGGTGTGTTAATGCTGTGTGAATGATAATTAGGATGTTTTTGTCTTGATAAATTGCTTATTATGAAACGAACGGATAATTGTGAATGAGTAGGAAGCCTTGGAGTTCAGACTTGGCTCAGATGAAAACAAATGAGATAATGATGAATGCTACGGTAGATTGTCATGTTTTATCGTATTTTGATAAAATATTTATATACCCTTGTTGTGGACAGGTTGACCCTATTGCACTTTTAGGCGAGATTCTGTCCGTTTTTCCGTAAAAATTAATGAATTTTTAATTAAAATTTCTTGTTGTTGCATGGTTTTGTTTTGCTTGCACATCATAGCGTGCATGTAGGACTACGTTAGAACCCACGCATCCCATCTATGCATTTCATGTTTGCATCTCCATCTTGAGACACCGAGGGCAGATCCAGGTCGGCTTAACCGAACCCAGTAGATTAGCGAATGGTTCGGTCGCCAGTGACATTTCCGGGTCGGTTCACGGGTGAGCCGAAATGGGGTGTTACACTCAGCATTTTCTTAAAGGTCCCACTCTTAGGAAAACTATTAAGCTAAGGCTTTTCAACCTCCATATTTCTCCTAGCTGAGAGCACAAAGGTCGAGTACCTTCAAGCAGTAACCATCATTATTCTTTGATACCATAGGTCAAGACTGGCGCTGTACAAAACAGCCCCCATCTATTCCATGCCTCTCTGGGTATAAAAAGGCTCAAGATGTGGAGTTATCAGGATCCCTCGGTAATGGAACGACTTTCTTAGTAATCTAGAGCCCACTATGATTTATACATGCACCCTCTTATGGTATGTGTAAGTAGGGTTTTTCATTTCTCGGCTTACAAAAAAATCTAATAAAAATTATATTTATAAGGCTGGGAAAGGAATTATGTAAATAGGCCCGAAGGCAACTTGCAATGGATTTGAGTTTTCAAAAACTGCTTGAGGGATCTCATCCTCAAAGGTTTTTAATTCCGGAAGAACGTTACGTTTAAATGGTCCGTGTTAAGTAGGATCTAATAAAATAACCGCTTAACATGTCTTGTAATCTATAAAACAAAACAACAATGAAATAGAGTGACAATCAAGAGGCGAGTTCTAACGGACCTGGTATAAGCTCTAAGCGGGGTCTCATGCCTACACGGCAAGCTCCTATACCAAACCTAGACAAATAAGATTATTCATTAACGTCTATGCCAACTATATGATATGTACATGAAATGGATATGACGAATGAATATGATCACAAACATACCAGGAAAAAGGAACACAACAAGAGATGAAAAATCACAACCTAAATGTAGTAATCAACATAATCTATGATAACATAATTTGCCTCTCAAATCAAAGCAAATTAAATTATTTGCTAACAAATATGATGAAAATTACATGAGTTATTACTAATCAGGTGATAAACATTACATGTTATTCTAAACACAACTATAACCATGAAGATGAATTAATTCATAGGTCATAGTTAATTGAAGAATAATTACTCATATTAATATAAATCACAACAACAAGTGCTATATTAGGGTTTTAAATCACTCCTTAAGTAGTTATTTTTATTTGCAATTAAGGATGGTTATATTCATACCATGACCATAATTAAATTCACATCATCAAGAAGTCACATTTACTAACTAATTTTATTACCAAGTCATCATCAATGTCACGAATGAACACTCAATCAGTTGTTAATTTACATTTCAAGGTCATTATTATTCATTCGTGTATCAAAGTTAATAATAAAAAAATAATCATCATCACTAACATGCTTAATTCTATATCGAAAAATTTGAATTATTAATCACTTTGGCATACATTTTGAATCTTAGATGGCCCATTTCATATTCATTCCCATCCCAATTTAACATCACAATCAATAGATAGTTAAGTTATACAAATTGTAAAAATTGATACATAATTCCACAATTTCAAAGATTACCACAAAACTCACATAATAATGAAACATAATTTTTTTTTACACTTGGCTAGGGTAAGACCAATTAAGTGTAAATTGGGCTTTAAAACCTTCTAAAAAGCTTTCTAAGGGCTGTTAAGGCGTGTCAAACACGTCATGGATGAGAGTCAAAATAAAAATAGAAAATAAAATAAATACGATATCATTTGAATGACATGCTCTAAAAGCTACTAACTCAAACGACAAATTCTAACCAATGCATCCTAATACGATTAGTGGCCTAAATTTAATTTTACGATCCACTAAACAAAAAAAATAACAGAACATACTTTTTATTATATACTGATAACTCAATATATAATAACTCAGTATGCTATTGTGTAGTTGGCGCTATTATTATATATTCAGATATACATAAACCCTCATAGCATGTACACACGGTCGGCCTTTGACCCAGTGCACATGTTTTAAAAACTGAACCGAGACAAGCGGTTAGACAGATTAGTTAATGACTATAAAACCTTGACTCAAGTCACAGATTTTACATCTTAGCTGAATCCCCCCTTTGAAATTACTACATAATTAAATCAACATTTTCACCTCTTCGAAAAGGGTGGTATCGGATGTTTGCATGACCATGACTGGTCAACATCAAATTGTAAAATTATAATGATATTGGTAAAAAAACATGATTAAAAATATAAAATTTAAAAAATATTATAATAATTACATCTAAAAAAATGTGTGTGACAAAACAATGACAAATTTTAAAATAATAAAATTACTTGAATAAAACTTTAATAAAACATCAGAAAATAAAAAAAGAAAGATTGATCTCTTCTTACTTTCTTGAACATAACTCTCTATGAGTTGTAACCATCAAAGGATATTTTACGAGTTTTGTCATTTATTATATTTAAAATAAAATAAATTTAAAAATTAGAAAACTTTTATATAAAATTTTCCATCGCTATCAAACTTTCAAAACAATATTGTTAAAAAATATTTATAAAATGTTGTAATTAATTCATTTGACTTTTATGTTAAATTATTAAGAAATTCGATTAAGGACGAGAGCCGATCCCGATGAACATTTTATTGATATTCGTAAATTATGAATTTATTATTGGTACAATATTAGAAATCTCCAAAATCCTATTTAGTCTAAATGATACAAGTTAAAATTGAATATATAGGTTGTGATTATCCAATACAGAACTTTTGTGCGTCGAATTTTTATAAACTATATTTTACAAATTTAATATTTTTGAAATCATTAGTAGAAAATTGAGATTAAAAGGGTGATCTATATCAGAAAAAATTTCCAGAAAATTTGGTTATCACGACTAATAATTTGTTTGTTTTCGGAAAAAAAAGAGGTTGACAACAATCTCTCTGGCATTGTTTGACCAACTAATATATTTTATAAAAAATTTATAACTTAGATAACAACTTTTTTTTACAAGCACTACTTAATTAATTGTCCATTAAATTAGTCACATTATACATGACTAGCAAGCCCCATCATAAGGCCCTCATATGAGGATCAGGGATAAGTAAGGGTGAAATAATTTTGATAAGGGTGCAATTAGAAGAGGGAGTTTATGTAAGAAAATTGTTTTTTTCAATGGTAAAAGAAGACAAAATTAGGAGATTATAACACGTGTCCACTGTAGGGGACACCTGCCGCGTCGTTATTTGATTTTTGATCATCTAATACATGTTACCAAAAAGTTCTAACTTGTGTAATAAAATTTCTTTAATTAATGTCTATTAAATTAGACAACGCATTATAAATAAATGACCACTTTCGGGCCGGCCACGGTGGACCGGAAATAATTTCTTCCCACCCGAAACCAAAATCAAAATGCGTCAAAGTTGTAACCGTCGGGTGCGGTCTACGCCAAGCAGCCCAACTCGAATCGGGCCAAGGCCAAGCCGAACGTTACAAAACCGCCCCCCATTTATAAAAACTCGCCTTCCACAAACCTCCTTCCCTGCCCACCCCTCTTCCTTCCCACCTACGGCGACACTCCCCCGCCGCCGACACCGACGCCGACGCCGACGCCGACGACCTCTCTGTCTCTTCGCGGCCTTGAACTGTTGTCGTACCATGATGATCTCCAAGACTCGCGAGGCCGCTGCCTCGTCGCCGGCGAAGGCGCCGAGGAAACGCCCGCCGTCGCCGCCGTCGACGACGGCGGAAAAGTCCCACCAGCCGCTCCACAACTTCGCGCTTCCACCGCTGCCGAAGTGGGGCAGCAAGCGCACCGTCCGCTCCGACGAGGCTGACCCCGACGACCACGAATTCACCCTCAGATCGTACAGTCCCTTTTCCGACTACCGCTCCGGCGACCACCGCCGCGCATTCCGCCACCCCTCCGCGCCTTCCACCTCTTCCCTCTTCCCGTCCAAGCGGCCGCCGCCGTCATCAGCCGCCGACGTTGCCTTCGCCGGCGGCGGGAAGCCAGGCCATGCCGACCGTGGGATCGAGGAAATCCGGGAGAAGCTGCTCGTGCACCTGCACACCGCCGCCAAGAAGATGAACTTCCGCGTGCCCGAGGACGGTGCTGGCGCGTCGTCGGCAGCAGCGGGCGGCGGCGATGAGTCGTCGGCGGCAGCGGGCGGCGGCGATGAATCGTCGGCGGCCGCGGGCGCCGGCGAGGAGTCATCGTCCCGGCCGTGGAACCTCCGCAAGAGGAGGGCAGCGTGCCGGGCGCCCGACGATGATTCCGGCCGGCGGGACTTCCCGTCATCGTCGCCGCCGCCGCCGCCGGAGAGTTCCCTGAAATCCAGCCGGCTGAGGAGCATGGCGGCGGAGCGGGGGTGGGGAGAAGAAGGAGCGGAGGAAGCTCTCCCTTTCCCTCTCCAAGGACGAGATTGAGGAGGACATCTTCCTCATGACCGGATCACGGCCGGCCCGGCGGCCGAAGAAGAGGCCAGAAACGTTCAGAAGCAAGTTGATGCAAGCCCACACAACCTTTTTTTTTATAATTCTTCGTTTCTTCTCCGGCAACGACTTTGCCGTCGCCGGAGATTTTTGTGAGATGTGGTGTCTGTTCTCTGTATCTGAAAAATCTTTGATGGTGTGTTGTAGGCGTGCTTTCCGGGCTTGTGGTTGTCGGAGGTGACGCCTGACATGTACAAAGTTTCTGACTTTCGTGAATCTGGAAAGGTGACTCCGCTGCTTGTTGTTTCCACTCTCTCCCTGGTTCCCTTTCTTCCCAATACCCCGTTCTCCCTTTGCCTCTGTTTTTTCGCCGCCCATCTTGTGGTCGGCGTTCCAGTCCCCTCCGGCGAGTCTCCAGTGACACTCCGGCGATGACTGGGGAGGCTTCAGATGGACTTGTCTATCTGCACAAGTTTGACGATCATTGTTTTCGTGTTCGTTTGTATGTACTACCATCATAATTTTTGTGCTTGTCAATGCCTTGATGGTCTTGAGCTTTGCTTTGATTGATCTATGCTAAGCTTATTGTCTCCTTCGTTGACCTTATATGATTTCTCGGTTGTTAAATGCAGAGGTAGAAGAAGACGGGCCCGGAGCAGGAAGAGCCGAAGGAGCAATTCCTGACTAAGGTTGTAGATGTACGCGCCGGTTTACGACTTGTACGTTTCAAGACCTCCATTGGAGAAGGTGCCTTGCTTCTTCTATTTTATGTAAAGGAAGCTCAGAAACCGTAGAAATTTTCCTTTTGGTTTGGGGTAGTGTTGTGACTGGGTAGGTGGTGGTGGGTTGGGGGGAGGGCTAACTCACATTCACGGGTTATGCCGCCGCCGCCTCCTATTCTTCTTCTTCTTCTGCGTTTTCTAAATCATAATGGCTTGATTAGTTGATGGGTCTTGTTTGGGGGATTCTGCCTTTTTTTTATCTAACATCTTGACACCATGTTAATTGCTTTAGCTAAATAATAAAATCTCTTTTTCTTTACCTGAAATTTTGATTGGAACTTTTCGGCTTCAACGCTCATTGCTTTGAAGATCATGTTTAAGCATGCATGATATATATCGTCATGGTGGCCGGCGAGATGAACTAACTATATGGGTTCTTCTTATATAACAAAGCCATCGGAGCAAAAAGAGGAAGGAATGGGTTCTCATGGTGGAGATCATCATATATGAATATCCAGCTTGCCTTCCAAGCTGTATTTTGCTTGAGAAGCAGGGCACGCAAGCAGGAGGTGTTCGTTGGTCGGCGGCGGGTGCCTTGCACACAGCCCACAATACTTGCCAAACGTGATGTGTTTTGTTTATTATTCATTCATTCACGTCCTTTGGGTTTCCATCAGAGAGCGTTTTGTTCGTGCTTTGGTGTTTTGGAAACGGTGATATTTGGTCCTTCGCGGAGATGTCGAGTTGATGATTGGATTCGGTGGTTTGTACGGGTTTTCTGGCCGGGGGTGTGGGCATCGGGCCTTAGGTGGGTCGCTTGTGTTCGACGATTGTCCCCTGGGCTTCATTCTCATCCATTCGGGCAACTGTAAGAATTGTTTGTGGTGGGTGTCCTTCGAACCAATGTTTGATTATTGTGTATTCTAGTTTATTAATGTCGGGTCAAAAAATTAGGTGTAAGTCGATGACAAAATCTTTGGGTTAGACGAACTATTATCGGATATAGTGTTTCCTTTGCATCTAATCCCCTTTTAGTGTCTGAATTCCTGTGAATGAGTACAATCCGAAGTGTTAAAATGAGTTGAACCAAATTAGGGCTATTGTCTTGGCATTTTAGTAGCACGGGATCAAAAGGCCTAATTACCAATTACCAGAGAAAAGATCTTACTTTTACAGGTTTGCAGATAAACATTTGGTCATGAATAATCTCGTATTGCCCAAAATGTTGTTCATGGCGTTCGTTGAGAAAAATAGAGAGGTGATACCTGTTTATATTTTTTGAAACAAGTAATGATGAATCAATGATCTTGGAGTTTCATTTTTAATGGGCAGATTCAGAGTATGCTCTAAATTTGAGGTGTACAAACAGTTGGGCTACATTGCAACGAAATTCGAATAGTTATATTATGGATATTATTCAGATTGGAATATGACTATTCAGAGTTGCCTGTGTTTGAACAAGGATATCATATGTTGGGCTTATTACCGAATGTTTTTTTGGTATCGTCGGTTTAATTTAACAACCAGAAGTTGGTATTTCTGCCGAAATCTGGCCATTGTTGGTTGATGACTGTGCATGCAATAAGCTCTCTACCTCAATGATCAGTTTCTGTGATCAACTTTGCAATTTAAACTTGTAATTGTGGTAGCCTCATGTTAAAAAAAACATGTTCAACACCACTTCACATTATAGGTTGTATCTTGAAAGTGCCTTATCTTCATTGATAGATACCTCCCACTTTGTTTTTAAGTTTGAATAACATATTAGGTTGGATATAGGTGGGTGCTTTAACATATAATCGAGTCGCAGTCCAATTAATTTTGGGTTAAACAAAAGAAGAAGGCAGGTTTATAAAGTAAAACATAGAGAGCATATATATCCGACGATTATTAAGGGTCTTTGGCGCGAATTACGTCAGCACACATGAGATAAAGTGGGACCCATTATGTGTGCCAGTAAAATGTTAGAAAAATATATATATATATATATCGAGTTTCACAAAGAATAAAACCACATCAATCTTTTTTTTTAAATAAATAAAACAAAATATTTAGTTTAATTTACTAACAAATTAAAAAATCTAAGTGTGGAGTTTATAATTGATTGTTGAACTTGAGCTGGTCAACAGTGGTTCCAAAGTCAGGGGTTGCATCGATTCATCAACAGCTCTACATGTATACACGGTTTGTGCTCCAAGAGGTCCAAACGCCATTGTCTAGATCTGCAACAACGGAGTTATCTTATAATAACAAGTTATTTTCTTCGTGGGTGGGCAAGTTGGATTATGTTACAAAGGGGGCCTCTTGCAATTAGATGTGATCCCCCGATTTGTCCAAAAAGAAGACATCAAAATTAAGGTTCATGTCCAGGGAAGGCTTGCTACTCACTTCTTGTGACAAAGTTTCGCTAGTCATTAAACTAATGATGATGATTAGATACAATTAGGTCTGCTAATTGAGTGAACTAGTTTGTAAGTATTTAACGTTTCAACTTAACTCGATTCGACTCTACTCAAAACTCAATATTTAAATTCTCAAGTTCGAATCCTACAAGTCGAGTTTGAGCAAGGTAGTGTTTAACTCGCTCAGCTTCGGTTATAACTCAAAATCGACTAAATAAATTAATATAATAATATATATAATATCACATGTCTACTTTAAATATATATAAAATTATAAATAAATATTATTATTAACTACGTACTAAATGATGGTCGTAGTAAGGGTATTTCATTTTTTATTTTTTATTTTTTTATTAAATTTGGGTTAGAACGATTAAGATTAATATTTGAAAAAAATATTTGACCCAACTAAGGTGGTATATATATATATATACTAATAAATTTAATTATAACTAATTATATATATTTATATACAATATATTAAGAAGGTAGTGGGATAGATGATAAGTCTTTAAATTAAAAACTCGTTTAGCACCCTTATATACTATCTCCGGCCCTTCCTATATATATATATATATATATATATATATAAAATCAATCAATGGCGCATGGACTTAGCTAATGCTCTGGAAATCTGATTAGCCACTAAACATAGAAATTCCGACAATCGCTTCCCACCCTCAACAGTACCTGACACCGAAAGGTATATATCATTAACCCCACGCTTGCCTAACAAGGAAGAAGCTTAAAGCTTTTGCAATTCGCCTCTTCTTATTTCAACTAGAAACCCTGAACCAAATACCCAAATGGGCTACTTTCTCTTCTTTGGGACGATGAAGACATGAGTGAAGCTAACATGAACAACAGCAAGACATGACTGGGTTGTACTTGATTCGTAGTGTCCGGACTCTTTCACGACGAGGAGAATATGAAGAAGCGGACATGAAAATGACGACGAGATTAAAAGAGGTAAAAGCGCCGATTGCCGAATACTGTGTTCTTGGTTCGGAGTATGCTCGCGGTTAACTGTTGATCTCATGGTGCAGCAAAGTTCCATGATCGCTAGAAGGTTGATTGCTTATGGACTTTGCACACAGGTTATAAAATGTGGAACATCAGCAAATCACAAGCTTTGGAGATTACAATAGTGACCGGACTTTGCACACCAATCCAAATAATTGATATTTTATAAAATTATATTTTAAAAATATTTACAATAATATTTATTATTATTATTTCTTTATTTTTTATTAAAATTTAAATTATTTATATTATTTTAGGCGAGGGATTTGGATCGGACGAGAAATAAATAATAAATAAAATAAATATAATTTTAGGATTCTGTCTTGGATGTTTCGAGTTGCACAGGATACAGTATCCGGCCTATATTAGACTTATTCCTAACCTAACAGTCGTTGGCTGGGTGTTTGCCAGTGCATCCAGCAAAATTGTGTGAAAGTGTCGTTCATGCCTTGTCCAGACTCTGGCAGTCGACCTCACTCCAACATTCGATTACGCTCTTTATTTTTATCAAGGCTACGATTACGATCTTTGCTATATCCAGAAACATATAAGCTCTAGATGGAAGATTTTCATTATATTTTAGTGTTGGAAGATTCACTGTTAGTGCTATACATGCCCAATATTTCATCCAAACAGATAATACAAAGGTTATAAATACGTTAATTAGCTGATGAAGTTGAACAAAAACTCATAATTTCTTTCGCGAAGGCCCACTAGACGAGGGTTCAGCCAACCACAGAGGTGTGAGCATGAAAAGATAATAATAAGAAATTAATTTTGTAACGGGACACTTGCCGTTCGTCGATAACCCAGTTTACACTCACTTTTCTTGTGTGGAAGATAAAATGAGATTTTTTTCATATTTATTCGCCCTATTTTTTCTTGCTGCTTGTTCTGCATACACCACTTATGGTGCAATTAGTCTACAAGGTTAACATAATTACAAACAAAGATTAACGTACCAAGTTGTTGGGACTTGGGATGAAATATGAATTAAGGAGGAAACCGTTCAAATCTCCCACCTACTGGAGCAGATTAGGCCTTAGTAAGTTGTGGCAAACTCTAAGGCTTCTGGAAAACAATTAAGGGGGAATGCGTTACTTAGTCAATGCCTAATTATATTAGTAAAGTGGAACGATTGAGGCACGATGTCGACTGCAATAATGATGCAATCTTGATGAGACCCATTTGTGTTTCTTCTACGTCATTTTATAGTCCTCGTTTATATTCCCTCTGATTTCCCTGTGCTTGTTTATTAGTCCGTGGTGCTAATTCTGAATGTAATTTACATTCAAAAAGTTGAGATTAAGAAATGGATTTTTAAATCTAAGAAGAGACTGTACGTGAAGTCACCCTTTGGCCTTCAGAATAAACAGAGATAAAAGAACTCTTACACAACCCTCATTTTGCAACGCTAGAAAAAAAATTTGCAACACTGGTAAGGTCCCGTTTACTAATGAGAGGAAGTACGGTAACATGAAGTTTGTCACGGTAGTATCTAGGCTGGTCTTGGTAGGGAGACTCAGTAAACTTCAATGTGAAAGAATTTAAATGGTGAAATGACTCGTCACCGAAACAAGTTACATTTCGCATTAATATATAATTTTAACTGGGTTATTATCATCCATTATTACCCTCCTACACACTCCCCTTCAACAGCGAAAGTGACCTACTAACAAGTGAGCGGCTGCTTTTTCTTATACATGTTTTGTCTTCAACTCAGTGCTTGTGTGACTGGTCCACATTTTGTCTTCAACTCAGTGCTTGTGTTTTTATTCAATTGTTGGTGGATAAAAACCAAGAATTGACATTACTCAGTTCAATTCAAATGCAAAACCATGAGATCGCTCACATCTGACAAAAATACTGAAAGCAACACTACTTGCATTTCACACTAGAATTGCAAGTAAATCACCCAACTAACCGCGAATCTCATAGAAAAAACACTCGTCAATCAAGTAAAAACACTTAACGTCCGCCTAAGTAACAAAAATCTCACCCCTTAAATGGACCAACAATTTTCGACACCCGTTGATAAAATTAAAAGTGATGACAAAACCAAGTTTCTCCGTCGTTCCGCTTGCAACCAACCCATCTTAACATGTCGCCATGGTTTATAAAATAATTATTCAGTACAAAACCTAAGTAAGACTTATTATTATGTTATACATTAGGCATCGTTAATGCCCGCGTGAAGCTTTCTATTCCCAAGTTCCCAGCCATGCTTCGACACTTCCAAGTTTCCACGCACAAATACGTGCATATTTGATATTTGCTTGTCGATAATAAACAACACATAAATACGCAAAACCATATCAACCACGACGCAGACGCCTACACAAACACACCGATCTCTTTCTCTCCCCTCCCTTCTTCTTCTTCTTCTTCTTCTTCTTCTTCTTCGTCGCCATGTTCACGGCGGCGTTGTCGGAGGGACCAACCCCGACCCTCCCACCACCCCTCTCCTCCAAATGGCCGAGCCTCGACCACTTCCACCCCTTGCCCAGCCCCACTCCCTCCTACTCCCCGGACGACTCGATCTGCGACTCCGAGGAAGTGGGTGCAGAGGACGAGCCCGGCGGCGGCGCGAGCACCCCGCCGGCGCCCGGCCCGCTCCGGCGGCAGAGGTCGCTCCGGCTCAGGGGAATTGCGCCGGCGAGGTGCGACGGCCGGGTGGAGGTGCGGGCGAAGAAGGAGATTCCTCGACTGTCGGTGTCGCTATCGGTGGAGGAGATCGCCGAGGACGTCTGGGCGTTCACAGGCGGACGGCCGGCCAGGCGGCCCAAGAGGCGGGCCAGGCATGTGCAGAGCAAACTCGACGTGAGAAACCCCTACTATTTATTATTGTGTTCTGAGATTGGGAATGCGGAAGAGTTTTCTGGGCGTGCGCACACGTACATATATATATTGACATCTACGTTTCATAAATTGATTTGTATTGATGTTTTCATTATAGCGAAGCTTTCCAGGTTTATGGCTAGCGAAGGTGACGATGGATAGATACAGAATCCATGACCATTCTTAGTTTCAAGAGAGAAAAAAGGTGATTTCATGGCAGTTTCATCTCTTTTGATTTGAAGAGCCTTCTCCTCTTGCTAGCTCGACTCCTTTTTGACTCATTCTACGTTTGTTATTCCTCGTTTAGATTAGAAGCGGGACAGAAACCTCGTTGCACAAGTAAACATCAAACGCTTCAAGGAATCGACACGCAATCTTTCCGTACTCGAGGTGGCTTTCAATTACCAAGCTCTGTACATTTCCTGTCAACATTTTTTCCCCTCACTTTTTTTGGCTTCATGCATTGAACGAAGTTGGATGTCAGATCCAAACCGAAAATCCACATAGAGCATTATTATTAGTTCATTGATATTCCCGATTTTATTTTCACCTCAATATTAGCCCAAAAGAAAAAGTGTGACTCATGTATAAACGTGTGGGTACCGGGTTTCGAGAGTGGTGAGTGTGAGTGCCGGGAGGGGGAGGAGGGGGCTTTTGGGTTTGGAGGGGGTTGGAAGGGTGAGGGAAAGGGGACCTGGATGCCAATGTGCCATGGCCGCTGCAGGGTGCAGCATGTAAAAATGTACAAGGGGTCAGACGGCCATCCCGGCGTAGCGGTACGCCTGATACGAGTAACGCTACGTTCGACGTGTCGCTGCGGTGGGGCATCCCCTGCCCCCTAATACGGGTCGAACTTCGAAGACGCACAAATGTATTATGTATGCTATCATATGTGATTCTTTGGTCGTCCAAATATATATATATATATATATGGGCTAATAATATTATTCTACATTTAATTGAACTAAAGTATGAGAAATGTAGTGAATGAGGTTTCTGAATTTAATCCCTGGGCCACGGTCACACACTTGACCCTTGTGTATCATGTTTGTAAGGTGGATTTGGAGGGGTTGGGTTGCGGAAGTCGGTGTCACGTGCAGTCACTTCACCATGCTCGACAGATTTATGCCTTTCAAATCGGCGGCTGGTGTTAATTTGTCGTGACGGCCAAGATTAACGGGGCCCTACAAGACAGAGATAGGTGGGAACAAAATAAAGAGTTAAAGGAGCATTGGTAAAAATTACTACATAAATAAATTAAAAAATTTCCAAGCAAAAGGAAATAAATAAAGAGTTACAAAAGTAAGTTGGAAATTTTACGTTACCCTATCAAACCTTCTTTTTTTGGGTTGTTTTGAAGCCATTCGATTATAGCGTTTGGCAATAAGATGTCTCTCATGAACTATATTTTTTTCCAAAGCAAAAAATGAACGCTTCATAGATTGTGATGTGACCCACTGTATACAAGGCTTCTTGTTTTAATTTATTGTTAGCAAAGGTTGAGAACGAGACGAGTATTTGTGATTCTTGCAAAAGAGTAATAGTCGATCGCACGGTAACAAGTGACTTGTACGGCTCGATTCCAGCTGATTAATGTCTACCGCCATCGTACTACGTTCTAGTTTCTTTGATGAATCAAAGTATTGTTCTTCAGTAATAAAACATTGAAAGGTCGACACATTTGAATGAGTTAAATTTCTCGGTTCTTCTTAGTCATTTAAGTTGTCCTTTTCAATTGCAGTAGGCCCCACCTGTTTTTCATTAAAAAAGGAGTGGACCCCACTATAGTTGAGATGCCCTTATTAGGCTTCAAACTGTAGACCAGTTAGCTAATAAAAAAAAAGGAAAATGCCAACCACTTTAGTGGATATTAGTGTAGGCTAGGAGCTAGATTTAAATTTGCTTTGGAACAAAAATAAATTAGAGGATTTTGTTTAAAGCATGATTATTACAGTTTCCAAAATATTTTGCCCGCTACATCGTTAAAGCTATTCTAAGTACTTATTTTTTTAATACAGTCAATAACGATTTTGGCAGTGGGCATCATACAAATCTGACAAAGTGCATTCCATAAATCAAGAAGCGGATCACAACATGCGTAGCTACTGTAACCTTTTGATCCCTCTAACGCTTGGCCCTAGTAAGAAAAGACATAAAATGCTAATTCAATTCCTTTTATTGATTTGGTCGTTGGTATTGATTGCGAGCCTAAGATTATTAGTCGAAACACAAATACGGTGTTTGCTTAACTCTGGCAAGTGGCAAGTGGCAAGTGCACAGTGGAGACTAGTGCATATGGCAAAAAAATAAAAAAAGTGGATCAATCAGAAGGCTTCTATCATATGTTAATTAGCTAGCTTTTTGACGACTTCACTTTTGCAGACATCAAGTTTCTTTCTACACGTAGAAGTCACCGTCGGCTTATTCCCTTCTCTAACGCCAATGCTCACGAATCAGATGCTTCAAAGTTCAAACTTCGAAGGGTCTAAGATATGCCGGAGTTCAATTTAGTTGGTGATATAGATGCCGGTTGCTTGCGTTTCAAGTCAAATAAAATAGAACACCACCGACACAAGCTCTTTTATCATTGTAGGGAAACGAGTGTTCTGCATTAGGAAAAGAGAATGGAAAATAAAATGGTCAGACATTATACTCCTACAAATTTCATACGTGTGGAATGTTGATTCACATTCACAAACTTAAAAAAGGACTGGAATGTTGACATGGACCAGAGCAATTTGTTCCTACTTTGGAAAGGCTTTAGTCGTTAGATACACGGGCACACATTTAGGTTTAACCAAAACCAGGCTCAAAAGTTGGACATTTACCACTGAGACTGCGGGAAACAGAAAGACGGACGAAACAATACAAGAAAACAAAGCAGACGAAATCAACATCAATCATCCTCAAACTATAGCTTGTAAGGTTAGTTTATGCAACGATGTTACTTCAATATTAAACGTACGATATATGAGTAACATATGTAAACCACACAATTGAAATTAACTAAATTCTGCGA
Organism: Piper betle; assembly: GCA_033002965.1. Lineage (NCBI taxonomy): Eukaryota > Viridiplantae > Streptophyta > Magnoliopsida > Piperales > Piperaceae > Piper > Piper betle. The sequence goes on along the minus strand of JAURVB010012270.1, from coordinate 272,245 downwards.
ATCCATAGCCATAGGGGCAAATCAAGTTTTTAGCAGTGTCTTAGTTTGAATTTATTGTCAGAGACTGAGCCATACAATCAGAAAGGGCCTTGATCGTTTATGATACGTTCACCTATTAGTATATATTGTTTCTTATTCAGCAAATGGTGGTGCAACCGAAAAACAAATATAACAGCATCAAGTTCGACATTTACGCCTCAAACTGGAAAATGCAATCACAGTTATGTGACCAACGATGCTCTGCACAGCAAAACCAACCAACTGGCATGCATGAGGTAAAAGTGTAATCTTTTTAAGAGTCATTACAACTACTGCAACTTCTCATGTAAATACCACACTCCAAGAAGAATTCTGGTACATTAAAGAAGAACGATAAGGAGAACGAGCAAAAGAAATTAGAAGGTAAGAGAAAAACAGAGTTAAATTTTAGTTGCACAGAACTAGAAAAAGATATATGTGTGCAACATAAAGTAATGCAAACAACATGACAGAAAAGGGACAGATTATTTACTAGACGAGAAAAAGTAAAAGTGATGTTTATAAATGGTTAGCATTGAAATTTTAGTAGATCCACGAAATCTAATTACAGACATACCACACATTTATGCTAAGGCGAGAACAAGATAAAGATAGTGAAAAGTATTAGAAGATCATAACAAGTTGCCGTTGGACTTTATTAGATTTCATATCAAATCATCGAGTAAATAAACTAGATAGCGAAAGTCGTACCTGAAGCCATAAGAGAAACTAGAGTCTTGACCACCTTAGGTTTTGGTCTTCTGAATCTAAGAAGAATTTTTCAAAACCTGAATTCTGGACAATGGGATACCAGAACAAAAACTGCTTATTGATTCAGGGACCATAACCTCCTTATTTATAACTGTAGTTTCATAAATTTATTTTCACCTATCACAAAAAGAGAAATATGAAAAGGTATCTACACATTGAATTCCACACTTTTCACATTGAATTTCACACCTTAATTTATGGCTCATAACCTTTCACTTTAGTAGATCAATTTAATTTAGGCCAACCTTATATAATAACATATAACACAATTCCTGATTCACGTATATATTTATGTCCAACATCCAACAATCTCCCACTTTGACTTAATATATACATGAAGATAATTGTATAACCTTATGAGCTCCAAAACATATGTCATTATTCCAAAATAACAATCTCGTCCATTAATCAATGTCAATATAGGATCAAGGCGATTTTTGTTACATTTATCGTAACTAAACCCATCAATGGTCACATACATCAACATAATTAAATGACATAGATCAAGTATGGATGTGTAGCATGAAAATTACATGTAATTTGATCTAACATGCCTATTTTCAACTGGTCCAACCTTATGAGATCACCAAAAATACCAAAAATACTAAAACAGAGTGAACCTTAAACCAAATACAAACTCCCACTAAAGTAGCATATCATCAAATGATACAACACCCATATGAGCAACATGCTCATGAAAGACCTTGGGTGGTAAACTTTTAGTAAGCGGATCCGCAACCATGGAGTTTGTCCCAATATGCTCTATAGAGACTTTACCACTCTGAACTCTTTCTTTCACAACAAGGAACTTGATCTCTAAATGTTTTGATTTAGATGAGCTCCTGTTGTTATTTGAATATAATACTGCAGATTGATTGTCACAAAATATCTTAAGTGGTCTTTCAATATTATCAATAATGCGCAGCCCTGTGACAAAATTCCGCAACCATATTCCATGATTGGATGCTTCATAACAAGCTATGAATTCAGCTGCCATAGTGGAAGAAGCTATGAGTGTCTGCTTAGCACTCCTCCAAGAAATAGCTCCTCCAGCAAGCAGATAGACATAGCCAGAAGTGGATCGACGACTATCTTGGCATCCAGCAAAGTCAGAATCAGAATACCCAATGATCTCAAGTTGATCTGACTTCCGATATGTAAGCATGTAATGTTTTGTTCTTTGAAGATATCTCATGACTCTTTTGGCTGCTATCCAGTGATCCAATCCCGGATTACTTAAATATCTGCCCAACATTCCAATAATATACGCAATATCTGGACGCGTACATACTTGAGCATACATAAGACTTCCCACTGCTGAAGCATAGGGAATCTTTTGCATTTCCTTTCCTTCTATATGATTTTTAGGGCATTGATTGAGACTGAATTTGTCTCCTTTAGAAACAGGGGTATCTCCTAGTTTACAATTTTGCATGCCAAATCTTTTAAGCACTTTTTCTATATAGGTCTTTTGTGATAATCCAAGTATACATCGATCACGATCCCGATGTATTTGAATTCCTAATACAAAAGACGCATTTCCAAGATCTTTCATTTCAAATTTCTTTGATAAAAATCTCTTGGTTTCGTGCAAAAAATCTATATCATTACTGGCAAGCAATATATCATCAACATATAAAACCAGAAAAATATACTTACTCCCACTAAACTTATGGTATATACAATCATCAATAACATTCATCTCAAAACCAAACGAGAGAATCACTTGATGAAATTTGTGATACCATTGACGAGAAGCTTGTTTAAGTCCATAGATGGATTTCTTTAATTTGCAAACTATATTCTTTGAATCTCCCGATACAAAGTTTTTTGGTTGCATCATATAAATTGTTTCATCAATGTCTCCATTTAGAAACGCAGTCTTTACATCCATCTGATGTAACTCAAGATCAAAATGTGCCACTAATGCCATAATTATTCTGAATGAGTCTTTCGATGAAACTGGAGAGAAAGTCTCATTATAATCGATGCCTTCCTTTTGAGTATAAGCCCTTTGCAACAAGACGAGCCTTATATCTTTCTACATTACCTTTCGAATCCCTTTTGGTTTTAAATATCCATTTACAACCAATAGGTTTCACACCTTCAGGCAATGGAACAAGATTCCAAACGTCATTAGCTTTCATGGACTTTATCTCTTCATTCATAGCATCAATCCACTTTTGAGAATTAGAACTCGTCATGGCTTGATGAAAAGTGATTGGATCATCTTCCATCATTCCAATGTTATCCTCATGTTCTTCGAGAAAGATGATATAATCATCTGAAATTGCATTTCTCCTTTCTCTTGTGGATCTCCTTAATGGCATTTGCTCTTGAGGTTGTTGAGTTTGCTCTTCATGTATAACTTGATTAGGGAGATTCTCGACATTGTCTTGTAATTCTGGTATTGTTTCTTGAACAACATCAGGAATATGACCTTGATCCTGATTATTGTCAAGAACAATCATGGGAAGAGAAACAGATTCTTCTTCAAAGACAAAGTCTCTAACCTCATTTCCCCCTCCAAACTCAACATCCTCAAAGAACTGGGCATTGCCCGTCTCAAAGAATGACCTTATTGTGGGATCATAAAACTTATATCCTCTAGACCGTTCAGAATACCCAACAAAATAACTGCTAACTGTTCTTGAGTCCAGTTTCTTTTCATTTGGCCTATAAGGCCTTGCCTCAGCTGGACAACCCCAAATGCGTAAATGCATAATACTGGGTTTCTTTCCAATCCATAATTCATAAGGGGTCTTAACAGTTGCCTTTGTTGGTACTCTATTAAGAAGATATACTGTTGTCTTTAGTGCCTCACCCCAAAGTGAATCAGGTAAAGTAGTATGAGCAATCATACTTCTTACCATGTCCTTTAATGTTCGGTTTCGTCTTTCAGCAATACCATTCATGCTAGGAGTACCTGGCATTGTGTATTGTGGGACGATTCCGCACTCTTCTAGGAATTTGGCAAATGGTCCTGGACGTTGTACACCTGATCCATCATATCTACCATAGTATTCACCACCACGGTCAGATCTGATAGCCTTAATAGTTTTGTCAAGTTGGTTCTCAACTTCAGCCTTATATGCCTTAAATACGTCCAATGCTTGAGACTTCTCATGAATGAGATAAAGGTAACCATAACAAGAATAATCGTCTATGAACGTAATAAAATATTGTTGACCATTCCAAGAAGCCATAGGGAATGGCCCACAAATGTCCGTATGTATTAGTTCTAAGACGCTTGAAGATTTATTGGCACCTAGTCTCCTTATATTTGTTTGTTTTCCCTTAATGCACTCAATACAGACTTGAAAATCTGATAAATTGAGAGAATCAAGAATTTCATTTGACATAAGTCGTTCAATTCTGTGTTTAGAAATGTGTCCTAAACGCTTGTGCCATAATAAAGCAGAATTCTCATTGGTTAATTTTCTTTTCGTACCACTTAAACCCACATGCAAAGTTTCATTAAAAGATGCAATAGTATCAAGTAAATACAGATTATCATAAAAAGACAAGAAACCTGTACCAACAATCTTTGAATTTAAGAAAAGACTAAACTTATTATTTCTAAATGAACAAGAGTAACCAGATTTGTCCAATATAGAAATAGAAACCAAATTCCGTCTAAAAGACGGTACTATATATGTCTCTTTTAAATCCAAATAATATCTTGTCTTTAATAATAATCTAAAAATCCTTATTGCTTCAACTATAACTGATTTGCCATCACCCACATAGATAGAATCTTTCAGCATCATTTGGCTTTCGGCAACTCAGGCAACCCTGCATTGACATACTTATGTGAGTAGTAGCACCCGAATCTAGCCACCAAGTGTGTATGGGTACTGAAGCTAAATTAACCTCAGAACCAACAAAATTAAGAAATGGACCTTTCTTTACACGCCATGTGTAAAACCCACTATTCGAGTTAGGGTTTTATATTCAGAACCGGTCGGGTCGACCGTTATTTTTTCGAGTTGAGTCAGTTTCAGGACACGTGTACCGAGCCGATGCCAGTCGCGTGTATGAGCTATGAGGGTCATGCGTACCCAAGTATATGATGATAACGTCATGAACACAGCAGAACAGAATGAGTTATCAGATATATGAGAGTATGCCAGTCATTTTTTTATTATTTTTATATATAGTGGATCGTAGAATTAGTATTAGGCCGTTTACCGCGTTAGGACGCGTTACGGGCATTTTGGGTGGGTTGATAGTTCATAGAGCATATCATTATAATATTGTGGTGTTGTTTGATTTTACGGGATTTTTCCCGATTTTTATGAATTTTTTTAGGATTTAATACGACTTAGTTATTATACTTGACTCGAGCCGGAGACGAGTCAAGTAATATTTACGACCTTGCCACCACACACCCTGCGCCTTCCTTTCTTCCCCAAACCAAACCCTCGCCGCGCCGCCCCTGTTCGCGCGCCGCCGCCGCCGCTGTCGGCGCCGCCCGGCCGCCGATCGTCGCCGCCCAGCTCCGCCACGGCGTCGCCGTGCCGCCCCGACCAGGCCCGGCCACTGCCAGGCCGCCGCGACGGCGGAATCGCCACGCCTAGCGCCGCGGCTGCGTTTGGTCGCGTCGCCGATTCTGCCGCCGGCGACCGTCGCAGCCGTCATCCAGTGGTCGCCTCAGCACCACCGACCACCCAGCGACCTTCCTCGACCGGAGCGGAGGCCGTCGCCGCCGTGGCCGGCCGGATCTAGCGACCCATCGCCGCCGGCCCTGTTTTAGCCATTTTCCGGCGAGCCACCACCTCCGTTGGCCGCGTCGACCTCGTAGATGAGTCGGGCTCGCCGAGCCGGTTCCGAGGGTACCCAACACGACCCCTTTCCGACCAGTAGACGCCGCCGGCGATTGTCGCCGGAAAACCACCGGAAGTCGCCGGAAAACCGCAAGCCGCTGCCGGAAAACCGCCGGAAAATTGGAATTTCTGGGATTCGTCAGAATTCACCGGATCTTCCGCGGGGCTCACCCAGTGGAGCCCGATCGAGCTTCGGACGCCGATGAGCGCCAAATTTGAGCTCCGAGACACGCGACGGAACCCTAGCCGTCGCCGATTGCCGACGATGTGAGGTATAATTACCTCCGATTGATTTATTTAAAATTGATTATTGTTAGCACAGCATGCTAGGACTAATTATTGATGTGATTAATGCTTAATTACGAATGAAGTGATAAGAGACATGATTTGATGAATAGTGCTTGAATGTAAGTGATCTAATAAAGTAGATCAGGTCAGAGCATGATAAGTGACCACGACATAAGTTACAGACACATAATAAAATTAGTATGAATAGGATGAGCTAGGATTAATTATTTTTATGATTTTCTGATTGTTATGTTGATGGATGCTTGCATTGTGATTGTGATGTTATTGAGTTTGATGCATCATTTAGTTAGCGGGCGTTAGTATTTAGTTTTGATGTGTAGGTACGGAGTAGGAGCTCGCCGCCTAGGCGCGATGACACGCTTGGAGCTTCTACCAGGTCCGTTTAGGACTCGTCTCTGATTTACTCTTTTCTATTGTATGTTTAATTTATTGCCTGCAGGACGGGTTAAGTGGCGTTTTATCGGATCCCACTTAACTCGGGCCATTTAACCGAACATTTTCCGGATTAATAACCCCTCGAGGATGAGATCCCTCGAGGATGATTTCGAAACCAAGATCCACCACAAGTTGCCTTCGGGCCTATTATATAAATCCCTACCCAGGCCTATATATATAGTAGTTTTCGCGTTTTCAGTGAGACGAGAGATGGAGAAATCGACTGCACGTACCATGCAGAGGATGCCGTGACAGTCAAAGCGGGCTCTGGATTAGTGCCAGCGGACTGTTCCATTCCCGAGGGATCCTGACAACTCCGCGTTTGAGTTCCTCACACCCGGAGAACGTGGAGGTTTACGGGTACTGTTTAGTACAGCGCATGTCCGGACTTGTGGTTCAAAGGGTACTAAAGGCGACTGCCTGAGAGTACTCGGCCTTCGTGCTCAAGGCCAGGAGAAATATGGAGGTAAGGAGAGGGCTTAGGATAAAGTTTCACGAGAAGTACTGAAAAAGAAGTGCTGAGAGTAGCACAGTACCAGACAGATCAGTAAGTTCGGGATGCTACCGGGTCTGCAGCCCAGTGGCTCCTCAGTAGTGCCCTTCAGAGTGTTCACGTGGAGTATATGATGTTTTCTTTCATATGAGAGTTTGCTCTCATAGCCAGCTTGTTATAGTTATTTTATTTTCCGGACCAGTAACACTTGTTACTGACGTGTTTTTATACTATATGTAGGTAATAATCACGAGTTGGAGGAGCCAGCTTGGACGGAGGAGCAATGAGGTCTTGTACACACACACATGTTAGATTTCTGAATGTTTAATATTGTATTATTATGTTATTATATTGTGAATGACATGAGTAAATGTTTGAGCATGATGATATGATGTGAATGAAATGCTAAGACACGATAATAGAATGCAAAATATGATCAGAGTTGAGCAGCGGAAGCGTAGTGGGTTGAGACCCGAGCTTCAGAATGAATACGTTATAAATGAGATTTTGTGTGATTGTTAATGCTATGCCGATATATTTGTATATATATTATTTTGACAGGGTGGGCCCATAATTGCACTTTTAGGGGAGACCCTGTTAGTTTTACTTTAGAATTTTCATCGATTTTGCTCGTAATTGTGATGGTGTGAAATTTAATTTGCATGTCATTCATGTAGTACCATGTTAGGATTTTGTGCATGCATTCATTCATGACAGATCATATCTTCATCTTAAGACGCCGAGATTGGATCCGCACGAGTTAGGTTCGCGTTAGCCGACCTAACCGGGGCCTGTAACATGCCGGTTTGGTTCACGAGTGTGAACCGGATTTGGGTGTTACACCATGCGTGATACTTAGCGCATTTCTTCTTCATATGTCTAGGTTTACCACAAAAGAAACAACAAGAAGCCTGATTTTCTTTCTTTTGCTGTTATTTGTAAGACCCATTTTAGCATCCTTAGCCCTTTTTCCTTTCTTATTTTTGTCCTGATAGGTACTAGCCAAATGGGCACTCTCAGCTTGTTCTTGCTTCAATCTTTCTTCTTCTTGCACAGAATAAGAAATGAGCTCATTAAAAGTCCATTTGTCCCTTTGACAGTTATAACTGACTTTGAATTGACTGAATTGTGCATGAAGAGAAATTAAAATTAAATGCATGAGCATATCTTCAGATAGCTCTAACCTTAGTGCTTTTAATTTTAAAGTAATATTTGACATCTCTAAGATGTACTCCCTTATGCTTGTTTTGCCTTTGAACTTCATTGAAATCAAGTTTGTCAAAAGTGTACTTATTTTAGCCTTATCATTTTTTACAAAACGCTTTTCAATTTCTTTGAGAAACTCACCGGCTGTAGTAACCTGTTTCAGATACATTGCCCCTGAAGGTTTCTGGAATCCCCCGCTTCATGATCATAAAACTCATGCGATTTGAACGTTCTCACTTCTCAATGTCCCATTTTTCGTCAATAGAACTTTTGTCAATAAGAGAAGTAGGTTGTTCAGTCCTTAATGCAAGGTTAAGATCCATGTAGCCAAGAATAATCATTACACTTTCTTTCTAATCCTTAAAATTATCTTTAAACATTGAAACTGAATTGATGTTGACAGAAATCATAGAAGCAGATTGATTAATTAAAAATATAACAAAATAGCATGCCCATAATAAAATTAATAAATCTAACAATGATTTAATACCATCAACAGATACCTAACACAACATTAATATTTTGTCTTTGGATAGAAAGATTAAGTTGTAAGTGGTACTCTCAATGGAATAATTAAATATAGATAATAAATCCTGTTAAATAAAAAAACTTTCTTTGGGCCGATTTATTATCCACATAGAAACCTAATAATTATCTCATATTTATTATCATAAATAAATCTTAATGCAATAATCAAATATAAATAATAAATCCTGTCAAATAATAAACCTTCTTTTGGGCCAATGTATTATACACTTGGACACTTAACAATCTCCCATATTTATTACCATAAATTAATATATAATTTTGTCAAATATTAACCTTCCTTTATGCCGATTAATATCCACATGAATTAAATACTCATAACCATCTTAAAATTTAAGAAAATTAATTTCCACGAAAGAGGCTACTTTGGCAGCATATTGTAGTCCTTAATAAATTTTAAAATATTAATTATGGCTGAACAAAAAAAGTTATAAAAGTAACTTTATGTGGGAGTTTCTGAAATTATAACCTTTTGTAACTGCATTTTCCTATACTTTCCTTAATCCTGAATCTGTAGATCTGAATGGGATATAGAACTAAATAGTTCCAATCCGTTTCTGAAATTATAACCTTTTATAACTGCATTTTCCTATACTTTTCTTAATCTTGAATCTGTAGATTTGAATGGGATATAGAACTGAATAGTTCCAATCCATACTTTAAATATAAATTAAAATCTAATACTCAATGATTTAATATGAAGGTGGCTCTGATATCATTTATTTGACTTTATTAGATTTCATATCAAATCATCGAGTAAATAAACTAGATAGCAAAAGCGTACTTGAAGCTATAAGAAACTATAGTCTTAACCACCTTAGGCTTTGGTCATTTTCCAAAACTTGAATTTTGGACAATGGATACTAAACCTGCTTATTGATTAAGAACTATAACCGAAACTGCTTATTGATTAAGAGACCATAACCTCCTTATTTATTAGCTGTAGTTTCATAAATTTAATTTCACCTATTACGAAAAGAAAAATATGAAAAGGTATCTACACATTGAATTCCACACTTTTCACATTGAATTTCACATCTTAATTTATATCCCATGACCTTTCATTTTAATAGATCAATTTAATTTAGGCTAACTTTATATAATAATATATGACACAATTCCTAATTCACGTATATATTTATGTCTAACATCCAACGGTCACCTTTCATGAATGACTTCATTTTTTTTCTAGTGTCAACGCAAAAAAGAATCTGCAATATGTATCACTTAATCGAAGAGTAGAAGCCCCATGTTGGGTATAAATATGGGCATTCTAAACATTGACCATAAGAAACCTATGAGCTTTGCTACGATTTTATTTACTTTAGCGATGGTCAATTAAATCACAAGTTTTGCAAAATAGAATTATACAGAAGCAGTAGATGCAAAAGCAGATATAGAGAAAGCAGTGATGACCAACTAAGATTACCAACACCTGAAGCAATAATGTAGAAGATAGAAGACAGTCCAGTGATATAGCGACGAAGACAACTGGTTTGAGCGGCGATCAAAGCTATCCGCAATAAGCATAAGAGATATGTGGAGGTAAGCAAATGACATACTGTCACTTCCCACCTGCTTTTTGACAACAAAACAGACGTTTGTTTGTGCATTTTTTTACCGACCATTACAACAAACACAGCCGACGCATCTAAAGAAAAATATACGCACACTCACAGTGAAAAATATATCACCAGATACTGATTTCATTCATCTCTACGACACAGGGCAACAAACTCGTTTGTCTATAACCTCCTAGCTAACATTATGAATTGTTCGTAAAAAAAGAAAAAACATTTACAAAGAACTTGTAAAACTTGGCAATGTTTATTTCCCATCCACAAGTGATACACCTTCCCCTTTGGAAAAGGTTAGCCTACCTCCCTCTCACCGGTGAAAGTTTGCATCTACAGAGCCGCTGTTAGTTTCAATATCCATTAGCTCCTACCTGTACAATGCATAACTCACAACAATGAGATCATCAATTCTATTGACAACAAATACCAAAAAAGTATATTTGCAGACATCAATCAGGAAAACTGGGGATTAGTAGATACCTATTTTGGATCAAGAAAATCACCAAACTTTATATGAATCGAGAGTAATATTCGACAATTGCAATCCGGGAAAAATCTCCTGCATCGAAGAAGAAAAACAAATTGCATTGGAAACACTAAATCAAATATCAAAGACAGCAGCAAAAAGCACAAAGCAATCAAGATCAGGGACTTGCATCCAATGCCTTCTGAACGCACTTGGCCCTCTTCTTCGGCCGCCGGGAGGGTTTGGACCCCGTCATTGCCAAGAAATCCTCCTCAATCTGCCGCCGGGTGAGCGAGATGCTGATCCTCGGCACCTCTTTTCTGAAATCGAACCGCTCCGGTGCCAACCCCCGCAGCCGGAGAGACCTCGGCCGCCCCTCGGCAGCCGGGCAGAGGAAGCCGCCGGACTCCGCCTTCCTCTCCTTGCACCAGCAGGCCCCCAAGCCGGCCAGCACTTCGCAAGCGCCGCCTTCCTCCATCCCGTTGTACCCCGACCCGGGCTTCTCGAGCGACGTCTCCGTCGCCGCCGCCGCATCGGGGACGCCTCCGGCGGCGCCGAAGTCGCGGAGGCGGGAGAGAAGCTTCTCCCGGACGGTCTCGGGGCTGTCGCCAGCGTCGATGACGAGGGGTGGAAGTTTCTGCAGTTTCTTGACGAGGTCGGCGACGGGGGAGGGAGCGATGGGGAGGCCGTTTCTCGGGCGTGGGAGGAGGGCGGGGAAGGGGTCGAATTTGATGGGGCGGAGGGTCCTCTGGTTCTGCCACTTGGGTGGGGGGAGGGCGAAGTCGTGGAGCCGCTGCTCGGCCCCGCCCGCCATGGATTCGAGCCGGAGGGGGAGGAGTATATCGCCGGCGTCGGAGGGTGGGAAGGAGAAAGGAAGGAATTTGGCGGGGCTTTGCGTTTGTTTGGTTTCTCGGGTTTTAGCCGCCTCTCGTTGCGATTTTTCTTCCGGAGTCGGGTCGGGTTACCCGCTCCGTGTCTTGTTTGCTTCGTCCCACAAATTTCGGAGATCTACTTTATTCATGTCTATCGGAATTTTATTTACTTCGGACCCACGCCGGCATTAAATTATTGTAGGGTCCACATAGTTTCTAATAGATATTATTCCAAAAAAACAAAGTATATAAATTAAGGTAGTAACCGCCTGTTCTACTAACGCACGCACGTGCAAAACATAACGTAAATGAAACATCAGGTTGGAATAATTTCTATAAGTCATCGTTATAAAATATTAAAATTATACAACTACTATTTATTATATTATCATAAGGTACAAAAATAATCATGCTTATCCTCTAAGTTCAACATATTTGGCCATAAAGCCTTTTAATTTTAAATGCAACCAAATTTTTAAAGCTGGGCTTCTCCATTTTATCTTCATATTCAACTTTAGTACTTGTGAACAATATTATATTGTCTGCTTAGTATTATTACTGTAACTTATATCGTATAATATAAATCAAAATATGTATAATTACCAATTAGTTAAACTCCATAAATACCAATTCCAATTGATTATTACATAACATAATATAATTGTAATTCCTAAACTACAATAAAAAGAACATAATCATATCATAATTAAAAGCATAACTTACAAAACGTATCATAAATCAAGTTAACTTAAATGAATTAAGTAACTGATTAACTTATTCAAATTCAATTCATTAGATGAACCTAATTCGTAATGAATTTGCACATAACTCGTTGAGAATGACTTGATTATACCAAACCCAACATCATATTGTAAACCCCCATGTGATCACATGCGTTATAGAGATAATAGCGTGTGAAGAACATAAAGTTTTTTAACTCTACCATAGATAATGACCTTTTGCTTAAGCGATGGCACCCGCAGTCACTAGAGTAATACGTCTACTAAACTAGTCCATAGAATATATAGAGAACCGGCCAAGAAGTCTAGGTTATACCTTATCTCTACTAAAAACATCTAAGTTGTCGGTCTATTGCCGAAACTTAACCCATTAAAACATAAAAATATATATTAGTCATATGTCTTATCTTATTTGCTTCGTATCATATATTTTGTTTTTGATTGAAAACAACGACCTCCTAATCATGCACCTAAATTGACTAATCACATAAAATCAGAGATCTTAACACTCCCTAAATAACAACTAAACGGACCTGGATATCGTGACAAAGTCCTTGCACTCATTTTATAACGTGTCCCTACCCTGAACAATCACATAAGGTTAGTATCATTACCCATCATATCCTACATAATTGTGCATGAATGTTATGACATACATCAATAAAATAAGTGCAACACTATAATCATAAGTAAATATAATTCAATTCATACTTTTAATCAGACATTGCACCATATATAATACAAATATTTATTATGAGAATGAATATAAACTATCTTTTAAACATTAGTCATGTATTATTATGATAAACTGAGCATATTTTACACCACATATGTCATAAGCCCTTTATAACATAATGATATTAGTTTTTTAGACCAATATTACCATGATAATACATAACTAATATCCTTTATTATTAGCTAATTTAATAATGACCAAACATAAACATTGTAAAACCTCAGCTCGGGTTAGGATTTTACCCGCTTGTTGCTTTGGCCAGTTTGAGCCACTTTCGAGTTAGTTCAACTTTCAGACTATGAGTATAGAACTTAGATGGCCGTATGAGCATGTTATGAAGCCTCAGTATGCCGGATATATAAATAATAGTTTCAATTATGCTACAATAGAGCATGAATTATCAAGTATACATGAGGTATACAAATTTTTGCTTGTGTTGGCTTAGGGTTTTAGGGCTAGATCTAGGTTGTTGCAGTACTTAGTATCCATTTGAGCTTTCTTAGGGTACTTCATTTATATTTATCATAAGGACTTCAAACTACTGGATTGCCCCTGAAAGCCCAGTTTGATTTGAGTCTTAGACCTTCGTCAAATTAAGTTGAGGGTTTCAAGACTCATTTATCTTCTTGCCTCAATTTTAGTCTATAGAGTCACTTTAGGCCTCAAGTCAATTTTGACTTTTGTCACCCTAAACCGAGCTTTCCATCAATATATATTGCATATACCCTATGTTAAACCCAAAAAATAATTAGGTTATTTTAGTTTGGAACAAATCTTAAATATTATTAAATTAATTTTATTTAATAATATTTATTGATTGTTTTAAATAAACTTTATTTATTATCTTTTCGTATTTTGTTATTAGTTGTGTTTATTTATTGTCTTTTCATATTCTGTTACATCATCCTCTTTGCCTTTAGTCTCTATAAAAAAGGGGTTAAGGTTAAGCCTACGATATAGGACAAAGCTCATAGTATCTCTATTTCCTTTTCCCTCTTCCTACTGTATACTTCCTGATTTTCATATCTCCATCACATATAGATTATGATTTTATTTTCCTTCATTCATGATAAAGTTTAATAAGTTATTAAGTATGATGCAGGCATGTTACCGTCGATTAGATTTCGATACATGTGTATGATTATGTGTCATATAGATATGTTACTATCAACTAGATTCTAGTATATGTGTATGTTTATAACACATTGTATGCTCCATCGAGTTGTCTGGGCTGCACATGGTGTCATTGTGTGTACAACCATAGTATGTATGATCATATATATATATATATATATATATATATATATATATGTATAGTTTTAGTTGGTTGTTGAGTGCTTCAAGCCTATGTTTTTAAAATTTATTTTTGTAAGGTTTGTAAGATTGTAGTTAAATTAATAGTTTTTTTTACCAATTTAAATTTGGCATTTCAGTCTGCCTTCAGACCAAAGAATTGGGATGTTACACCCTAGGTAGACCCCACTAGGCCCACAAGTTGCCAAACATGCTGAAAGTGCCGCCTGGCAGGATTAGAGCAACAACGTTAGACCTAGCTTTCACCTGATTATTTTTTAGGAATTTGTCCCACTATTTTGGATTTTTCACCATAGTGGAGCCACCAATTTGGGCTATTTCTGGTGAGTCTCTGACCTAGCAGTTGGACTGGTATGATCATGACTGCCTTGCAGCCAGCTATCAATCCATACCCATCACCACCACCGGTGCCACTGCTGTCACCGCTAGCGATAGCTTTTGTTCGTTGGGTTTCCACCCCCACTGCCACCTTTCAAGATGTTTTTGGTGATGGAGAGCCTCCTCTGGTGAGGCCAACCACCCTAACAGTTTCCCCTCGTCGAGATCTTTAATTTGAGACCACCTTCACCCCCGTCATGGCAGCGATTGCCACCGGCGACTTCGACATACCCGGCAGTAATTTTTGTCCCTTTCCGGCTGTTTTCTGGCCAACTTGCGGTTGGGCTTCTTCAATGACCACCCTAGTCACCACCACCTTTTCGTTCTTCGTCGAAAGCAACTGGTGGCAAGCCCCGTCATGTCGTTGTCGATGTTTTTCGATGACATGCACCGTTGAGCCCATTTGCCTGTGTTCGCATCCACCTGTTTGTGTTCACATTTGTCAGCCCAAGCCCTATTCACTTATTTGCCAACCCGCCCGTTTGCCCGTGCTAGTGTCCACTTGCATGATTTTAGCTGAGGCCAACCCAGCCAGTTGACTCGACTGAGTTGATTCGGCACGATTAGGTCTGACTCGTCTAGTTGACTCGACAACCCAGTTTTAGCCCATTTTCAAAATTAGCTCCACCTCATGTTACCTTCAGGCTACTTATATGATTCTATTCTCAGCCCTATATATAGTTTTTATCAAATTTTCAATGAAACAAGAGTTGGTGAATTTAACTTGAGGTATACCATGAGTGGGCGCATACTCAAGTCGGAGCATGGTCTAGATTAGTGAGAGGTATGTTCAATTATTGAGGGATCCTGACATCTCTATGTCTTGAGCTTCTTCACACCTGAAGTAGCGTGGAGTAGATAGATACTAATATAAAAATTATAACGCATGTAAAACCCTAGCTTCGGGTTTGGGTTTACCCGCTTGTAGTTTTGCTTGGTTCGAGACAATCTTGAGTTGGTTCTAGTGAATTTAAGCTAGACCAGTTTTCAAATCATGAGTATAGGCCCAAATGGTCATATAAGTATGTTATGAAGGCTGAGTATGCCCAACATGTAGATAATAATTTCAGTTATATTATAGCAAAACATAAGTTATCACAGGCATGTGTGTACACGAAGCATACAAATTTTTTTATGTGTTATCTAGGGTTTTAGGGCTAGATCTAAGTCATTGCTATGTTTAGTATTAGTTTGGAATTTTTAGAGTATCTCATTTATATGCATCTTAGGGGTTTCGAACTAGCAGATTGCCCCTATGGGCCCAACTTGATTTGAGTCGTAGATTTTCACTTGATTGAGTTTAGGGTTTTGAGGCTCATTTAGCCTTCTTACCTCGATTATCCCCTATAGAGTAATTTTTAGGCCTCGAGTCAATTTCAACTTTATACAGTCTCGATCTGAGCTTTCCTTTTATATATATATATATATAGGGGTTGGGTAACATGGGGGCGACCCCAGGAAAATTTTCCTGGGGTCGCCCCAAATCTGGACCGTCCGATCATAAGGACGGTCCAGATTTCTTCTTCTTAAAACCCTAACCCCTCCCCTCCTCCCATGCGCCGCCGCCGGGCCGATGTCGCCGCCACCGCTGCCGGGCCGCTCGTCGCCGCCGCCGCGCGACCCCGCCCCCGCCGCGTGGGTAGTCGCCGCTTTGCCGCGCGACCCCGCCACTGTCGGGGTTGTCCCCGCGTTGCCGCACGACCTCGCCTGCCAGCGCCGCCCTTGCTCCTCGGCCGACGTGGACGGGTGCGGTGACGGCGGCGGTGCCATGGACGTGGGTGCGGCGAAGGGTGGCACCGCCGCTGCCGAGGGTGGCGAGGGCAGCGCGCGGCGCGGCGAGGCGCGGCGAGGGCAGCTGCGGCGGCGCGGCGAGGGCGGCAGCGGCGGCAGCGGCGAGGGCGGCGGCGACAGCGGCGCGGCGGCAGTGGCGAGGGCGGCGGCGGCGGCAGTTGGAGGGTGGAGGGTTAGGATTAGGGTTTTTTTTTAAAAAACAGATCTGAGCCGTCAGATTAGATCTGACGGCCCAGATTAGGGTGACCGCAGGAAATTATTCCTGCGGTCGCCCCCAGGCTAGCCAATCCCATATATATATATATATATATATATATATATATTCATATGCCATAGGTGGGCCCCATTAGGCCACGAGTTGTCTAATGGTTTAGATTGTGCCACATGGCAAGATCCAGACCGATCAATAAAAATTTAAATAAAAAACTTAGATTTTCTTCTCTCATTTTCAGATTTGTAGCTTACAGCCGCTACTACTTCAACTTGACGCCGGGGAGTTTTTGTCCTTCCTCCGACCACCGGACAAGTCCGATCATGACCACCTCAGTGCCAGCTGCTAACTAGGATCCACCACTGACCCTGGCGCCACTGTGTACATCGCCTATGAAGCATTTAGTCCACTCGTATTCCACTACTAGACCGAGTTGGTTCAACTCATTCAACTCAGTTCAATTTAGCAAATTTAACCTAGTTCAGCTCATTTTGAGCTCATTTTTTAACATTTACTATTTTTAGTAATTCAAGGCACCGTACATTAGTTTAGATGCAAATTCACATTTTTTAGCATGTTTGGATGTTGTGAATATTTTTCTTTATTTATTATTTATTTTATTTAGTTATTTATTTATTCATTATTATTCATTCCTTGTTGTTTGTATATTTATTGATTATAATGCATGTTTGTGTGATTATCTATTAATATTAATGATTATTTACTTTTTAATATCAGTCATATTCATATTTACTAAATTATATTTATTTATTTATTTATTTATTTATTTATCTATTTCTTCGTTGCATGTATGTTAAATTTCACTTGCTAGTTTGTATTAGTTATTTTCTAAGCGAAAGACACTCGTTTCTGATGTTTTTTTTCATATTATATGTATGCCTTGTATTCCTGTGTATTGGGTTGGCGGGCCATTATTTTTCTTTTGTGCTTTTACCTGTGTTTGATGTGTACTTATATGTATTTATTTTATATAGTGGGATATATGTCTTCACTCACTTTTGTATCAGCACATTAGATATGATGTTAGGTCTCTCAATGAGACACTCAAATTTTAGCTTTAGTAATTATTATAATATATTTATTTCCTTATTTACTATTTATACTTTGGGTCTTTTTACATGTTGAGTGTTCACATGTCGAGTTATTGAACGTGGTTTCTTATTAAGTTGTTGTAGACATCCATTCATCATTTTCCTATTGAGTGTTGGTCGCATATTAATGGTGTATTATATTCTCGAGCCAAAATGGTTGTTTTAAGATTAATCGAGTTAAAAATGAGTCAATTCAACCATATCTGTTCTGATTTGCATCTTAGGTAAATTGGATTCTAGGTGTTACATATTTTAAAATTATTTTATTACAATTATTTTGGTAATTAAGATGAAAGGGTCAAAAGTATTAGATTTGGTTGAAAATATATAATTATTTTATTATTATTATTTCTATTTATCTACATGGATTTTGAGTAATAAGACCTATTAAATTTCTCTAAATAAATAATGTAACTCAAATAAGCTATACAGCGGGAGCTCTTTGTATATAAGACTTACCTGCTAAGGAAACAGCTTGAATTTTAACGTTTACACAAGAAAAAAAATTATAATATACGTCAAAGAGCTAGCCTTTGTTTCTAACATCATATTGTAATTTCGTTTCTAACAATTATGTTGATAGAGGACCACTAAAAAAATTATTTATGTTGGGTTAGAGGCCCAAGAAAGTGTTTAGCCCATTCCCAAGCCTCCTCTCCAAATTTCTAAACTAGGCCCAAAATTCAGCTAGCCTTCGTTTCAAATTTTCAATCAATAAATTCATAAGATGCATGAGCTTGCTATCACAGTATTAGTTTTCAATCAATCGTTTCCTCAATAACAGTATGAGCTTGCTAGCACAGATTCGCAATTATAATATACATCAAAGAGCGTTTTTACCAGAAGATAGATTTTTTAATATAATACTGTGGTGAGAAAATCAGAGATAATTACCAAAAAATCTAAATGCCCAAAATAAAGTTGGGTTTAATAAACCTTTTTTTAAAAAAATAATCAAGGCTAAGGTTCTCAGATCCGGTTAGTTCAATACCAAAAGTAGAAGGGCCCAGAGATCAAGAGCATCCAGATGTCCCACAGCCATGTCTCATGCATCCAGTAGCCATGTTAAAAATTTTATTTTTTTAAATTTGTATCAATATAGCTCGGATCTGGTGATTTTAGTTTTTTTTTTGTTCTAACATAAAACTGAAACTATGTGAGTAGTTTTGCTATTATCACAAAAGTTCTCTTTTAGGCTAGTTAACCATGATCTCTCTATCTGGTTTATGAAAAAAAATCTTTTCTCTTATAGTAATTAATAAGATCTATGTTTAATTGCAATAAGCAACACTACATTCGCTTATATGTGATTGAGCCTTGGGTAATTAAATGTTAAGCAAGTGAGCATCTTTGTTTAACGACATTTCTACTTGCTTTGGTCTTCCGTGCCCTCCTATAAAATCTTCTTGCACCACGAGCATATGTGTTCCATATATAACAGGCTAAACAACAAAAAAATGTTCTATAACAGTGAAGGCAAAAGTAAGACAAATAATGCGAGTGCTAGTAACAAAGGAGTTGCTTCTGTCTTAGGAAAAGTGTTTCAGAAGAACTGCACAGTTATAGTGTCGTGACAGTCTGATGCAGTTCAGTAAGGAGAATAAGCATCTTGCAACTGGGTAGGAGCCACGAGGAAACCGTCGACTTTCCAAAAAGAATTTGACGTGAGAATCACTGGAAGAAGATTTTTACCGTGCAGTTACCGTCAATAGCTGTGAACAGCCAGTCTACTGGACCAAATCAAAAGCATCAACAAGCAAAAGCCTGGAGAAGGCAAACTAACATCTACTGAAACACAAGTATGATCCTTGTAGCTTAATACGTCACAGAACTCGAAATGACAACAGATATGCATATATATATATAGATATTGCGTTGCCCCATGGGGTTGTGGGGGGAGCCCGTGACAGGGCGACCGACGACGAGACGTTACACCCCGTAATCCTGTTGTTCCTCGCGTGGCATGTCTGCTACCGACTCCCAAGCCCTTCACATTTCCATGGCCTTCGTTGTTGCTGAGTTTTTTGTCCCATCAACGCAACATCTGACGCTGCGGTTTCCATCCTTGTCCCTTTCACGGTTTAATTCCTTCATCTTTCTATCTCTCCCATCTCCATCACATCCAAGTCCATCCCCTCCCCGGCTTATGATATTCCTACCCAAGTCAAGTGATGGTATATTTGTTCACCTTTTACTCAAGTCTCAAGCCATTCATTCATCAGAGCATATAGTCACCATGCTGGGGTGTCTAAATGAATGACTGCAAGGTTTAGTTTAATTTTTTTTGTTTCTTGGGATGGCTTTCTTTTGTTTATTTTGGTGGTGGATGGTGGCCAGCGAAATGTGAGCTGCCACTCTTGAGAAAGAGGAGATCTTCTTGAGCAGTTCATGCAGTTGGGTCTGCTCAGAGAGTTAGAACTGTTTGGTCGATGGAAGGTTTGGAAGCTTTGCTTGTATAAAGCCGACGACTTTTAGGTTCTGGTCCTTTCGAGCAACCTGTTTCTCTCTGGTGTGGATGGGCTGGTGCAGAAGACAATGGCTCTGTAGAGTAGTTGTATTGAAGTAGTAGATATGGGGGATGCAGGGCAGCAGCAGGTTTCCACTTTGGCCATTGCAGAGAAGCGGCCTCAGAGGCCTGGTGGTTGTGTCGGCATCTTCTGCCAGCTCTTCGACTGGAACAAACGGCTGGCCAAGAAGAAGCTTTTCTCCAGGAAATTGCTTCCACATTGTAAGTCCACTACTCGAATCATGTCTTTCTTGTTTTGCAATGTGCTCGTCTGCATTCTGAAATGTTTACCTGTTGTTCTTGCTACTATCTGTTTCAGCTAGGCTTAAACGAGCTGTTATGAAATTTAGCAAGGGTGATAAGCTGCCTGGAGCAAAGCTTCAACTGGTACTTATCGAATCTAATCTTGTAAGAATTTTGAATTTGTAGAAGTTTGATTTTTATTTGGAAATTTTTTTGTGAATGCTTAGATTGCCGATGAGAACTGTGGGGGATTTCCAAAGAAGGCTGACGCAGATGGATTCTCGTCTTCCTCTTCCAATGCCAAGCATTGTAAAATGCAGACTCCTAACTTGGTGGCCAGGCTTATGGGTCTTGAGTCTATGCCCGTTGCAAATTGTGGCAAGCCATCCAAGAATGTGTTGCCTTCTGAGGGATGTGATGGTCTGAGCAAAAACTTTTGTCAAAGTTCTGATTTTTGCTATGATAAAGATGGATCTCCAGAGGAGAGTCAGCATAAGCTTGAATTGAAGCCGCAGAAGCTGCAAAGAACTGGCCTCTTCGAGAGAGCTCCTGTAACTAAGATGGGAGTGGAGGCATTACAGTTTAAGACTGTCCTGGCGCGTTCGAGGAAAAAGCAAATGAAACTGCCTTCTCCAGTGAAGAGTCCGAGAGCTTTCTCGGGAAGGAAAGCTAATCGTTTGATGGGAGCTGCAACGAGGATACTGGAGCCAAGCATAGAAGCTACCAATAGAGCAAAACGCCTACTTTCTTATTCGGCACTCCCAAGTAGCCGGATTCATGGACAATGTGCTGATGATGGAGCAACAGCTCCATCAACCAGCTCTCGTGGTATAGGCAACCGTTGCAACAGCTGTGGCCATTTTGTGGGTGATGAGTTGAATTCCAATTTAGAAGAGCAAGTTCCTGAATACTTATCATTGTCTTCGAACTTGAGTTGTCCTTCAGGAGGGAGTAGATTCAAACCAAGCTTTTCACCTCATGAGAATGAAAGAAAGAAGGAGAGGATCACTTTAACAGATTATGCTGGAGCTGGTATGCATACGGCTCAAGTAGAGGAAAATGGGAGATGTCAAAGTAGATGCACCATGGATGAAGGGGTTCACTGTGATAATGATGTGGGAAATTCTAAAAGAGTACTGTTTGAGAATTCCTTTTGCAAAACTAAGAACAATCAGAAACAAAATTCGACGGAGGCAAGTAAGGAGTTGAGGAGCCCCAGGACCTTTAGTCGCCAAATTTATAGAAGAGAACTGTCTCCTAACCAGCATAGTGGGACAAAAGACTACATTGCAATGAATCGAAACCTTGCTGGTCAATCTCGATCAAGATTACATGAGAAAGTTGGTGAGAACGGCAAATCTTGTGAGAATACTGCTGTCAGCAAAATGAATGATACCTCAATTAGAGCAAATGATCGACGTCCTTTTCATGGAACGCAACCTGTTGATGCCAATCTGATAAGGGCAAGAAATGGTTTCAATAAATGCAAGCGATACGCTCATGCAACTGTTAAAAGTGATAGTCAGAAGAAATTTAATTGTGGGAGTCAGGGTGGCAAGGGTACCAAAGATAATGTTTCATTCTTTTTTAATCCATCAGTCAGGAGCAATAATATGTTAGGTTCTTCCAGAGAGATCCGGGATAAAGCAGAGGACTCATGTTACAGAAGGGTTTCTACTGATGCGAAGAATCTATCTCGAGAAGCTAAAGAACATGGTGTGCATGCTCTTGGTATTCTTCTAGAAAAAAAGTTAAGGGAGCTGACTCATTTAGAAACAAATGGGCCAGAAACAGGGATAGGCCTTGCCAGTAAGTCTACCGCGGCCATTTTAGAGGACCTAGTTTCTGCTCTTTCAAGGCAATATCCTGCCATAGAGAAAAGTTATAATTTAGAGAGTTCACAGGGTTGTGATAGTCCAAAAAGCTGCAGCTGTAGGATGCATGATCAGGTTTGTCGCTTTTGTGATAAGCAGGTGTTTAGCCTTCCATTTTCAAAGTTAGACATTTCTTGTTAAGACATTACTTACAACCCTTTTTCTTGTTTGCTTAACACACTCTAGTTTATTTTGCATGAGTTCACTGATATGTAGTTATTGAATGTTCTTCCAAGAGTTAAAAATCAAGTTTCCATTGATGAAGGCTTTTTTTCATTTCGTTAAATTTAGAACATAATGGCATTATATAAGTTGAACTTTGTATTTTTGAAATTGTCATGATCGTTTTACCTGTTAGACTTAGGGTTCAATATAGCCTTGTCTACAGTTTATCTGAGAAACAAATTCCAACTTCATGTTGCGGCCTTACCCTTGTACCATTTTACTAGATCAAAAACTAAGCCTTTTCGTTCTCTCATCAATTTCTTTTATACAATACCTAGGTTCCGTTTTTATACCGACAGGTGGGCTCTTATATAGTGGAATTGCATGACATTCTATCTTCCACTAAATGTTTATTTAGTCTGGACATTAGAAGTGAAAAAAAATTTTCACTCTCCATGCCGTAAATCTCCACCATTACAAACACAAATTTGCCACTTGGTTTTCTAATTCACTGGTGATTCTTGATTGATGCTCATCTGTAATGTAGCTGTCTTGATAGGTAGTTGTACTTTTTGTAGAATATTGTATCTAATTCAGACTTTAGGTGATGTGTTTACATTTTTGGCCTTGCAAATGATTTTTTGTATGATGATTTTGGCAGGAGGGATGTTTAAGGGAGAGGTGGCCATCTTCTGGATTATCTTTGCCTTTTGATTGTGATAATCCTAGCCCAACATCAATCTTTGAAGTTTGCTTTTCGAATGACAGTAATTGTTCTCACAGCCCTGATAGTGGTTCAGGTAATCATTTCCAAAGCATATGTTCATTTTTGCGAGTAAGCATTCATCCCACAATTCTAATACGTGTCTTCAAGATGCCAAGTGCCAACTCAATACTCTTTTAATTCTTTTGGTTAAAACCCTGTTCACGAATTTTAGGAATTTTTATCAGTCATAGAGATTCCAAAATGCTCTCTTGCAAAATGCAAGCTAAGGCTGGCGTACAATAGACCATTTGCAGGCTGACCTTTCCCAGCCCACCGAACATGTGCTTTTGTGCATTGGGCTGCTTGTATACCTTTCAAAGAATGCTGACTGTTCTAACAGTTTCGTTGGTTGCTTATTCTTTTGATTGTCACGATCAATACTTTTCTATTCCTCAAAACATCAGCCAGGTACCGAAAATAAATTTTAACTGTAAAGTGATGAAAATATTGACTGCATTTGCCTCCAGAAATTTCCAGTTATCCAGCTCAAGATGGTGAGTGGTTTAACTGGATGGTTTTGTAAGAGACCGAGCTTTAGCTGCTGGTTGTTACAACGAAAACGATTATGTTAGAAGCACATTGGTCAATGGCTCTGACACGATAAATGCCACTCAATATGTGGCCACGGTCACTCATCGTTCAATCTGTGCAAAATACATCCGTGCATGCATTTTACTTTTTGCTTTTATTTTCTTAATTTCCTTCTGCATCAAGCTGAATCCAGATTTAGAGATTTTGTATCACCTGTTGATTGTTCTCACATTAACGACTTGAGCTTTTATTTGACATTGTTATCTCATGAGATTCTGTTTCCATCTTATTTCAGGAAAAAACCAACAATGTCCCCCATCTTTCCAGGAACATGGAAGACAACGTTCACGACCAGAAACTGAAGTTTTGGATTCTGCGAATTCAAGGCAATCATGGGTATGTGGAAACAAAAATTCTGAATCTTTGAAAAGAGGGGTTGGTACTATTCGCTATTTTGACGATCCTGCTGGATCATTGGGCAGCAATGAAGACAGATTAAATGTAGATATGTTGTTTGGAAAGGAAAATTTTATTGCTGATCCCTCTTTCATGAGCAAGATGCATGCTCTTTCTGAAGTTATGGAGGCAAAAAATGCCTGCGGTGCTTTCGGTGATTCTGATGCCATGGCTGGCAATTGTAAAAGACTTTTTGTTGAATTTATGATAGAGTACATCATAACAAGGCCATCCTACTTACCACACAAGTGGTGCTGGTCTAAGCTACCACTTGTTCTGTCTAAGCAGCAATTGACAATGGAAGTTTACAGGGAGATTTCGAAGTGCCTGAACTTGGCTGGAATGTTACCGGATGAGATTGTGGAATGGGAGCTGATAAATTATGCTGGACATTGGGAGAAAGATGATTTAGAGACTATAGAAATGAGCACAAATATTGCAGGTCTGGTGTTTCAAATACTACTTGATGAACTGGTTGTGGATCTTTAGTAGAGAAAGCCATGATTTTGCTTTGGGTAATTTGCAAATTGGACCGAGACAATTACCAGCGACATGATACTTGGACTTTCAACAGTATGGTGGCTGTGTCATGATAGCAAGGATTGGCATGCGTGGGGAATCGATAATAATTTTTCTTCCTGTAATTTTGCGTAATGTAAGAAAGCTTGCATATTTCGAGCTCTAAGTTCCAACTATTGACGGGCTTTTGTAAAGCAGTAATAAACCCTTCTTTACAGAATGAATCTCATCATGTTCAATCCAGAACAAGTATGAGAGATTTTTCTGGGGATCATGGTTGTTTCAAATGCTTGTCTTTGCATGACAACTGCTATTATATATCCAACAAGATTTACATCTTCCAGCAGCTTTACCTGATGGCTCCTTCACTCCATGGCAAGCTGGTGACGGTGTGTTCTTAGGAAGTTTCAAAAGCTAATCGCATCGTAGGTCAATAATAATCTCCATGTTTAGAGTTTCTATGAGAGAATTTTACTAATAGTACCAAGAAATAAGAAGCTTATTGTATCATATGCTACTACTCCTTGAGCATTCGATATCTGCTTTGCAGGTAAAATTGCAACTAATTTTGGAAGCATACATGATAGAGATTTGTTACGGCAATAAAACTTTAAAGTTTTTCTCCATCAATTGGTTCAAGGCAGGAGAGTTTGCCTTATCATCATAATATTGTTCCGCTATTCTTGTTTTGAAATTTACTCGCAAGCATGCGAATTGAATCACAGTGCAGGAATGACAAATGCGAGATTGTCTTAAAATTATGATTCTAAGGAATATGTATCAAAGTTAAACCTGTCTTAATTAAACTAATAAATAACCCTAAATTCTTTAAACTTAAGGCTTTGAAATCTACACTCAATAAAATATAAGAAACAAAATTATTGATAAATTTTCCATAACTGTTAATTTCAAATCGATGTACTTTTACGACTGTATATGTCATCATTAAATCTTTCAAAAACATTTTAATTAAGTATTTCTTTGCTTAGAAAAAAATAAAATTAAATCATTAGATGTTTTCACATAATTAGAAGCCACAACTCATACCTAATTTTAGCATTAACTGTTAACAACCATTGATAAATATTTCAAATCCTAAGAAAAAAATTGATTGAACCAACATCCAACGTAAAACTTACAATTTCAAATAGGCATATGTACACCGGTAAGTAAATAGTCGTGGCAATTGGGGGAAATTGTCACGGTTGGTATCTACGTTCGGGTTGATCCAACATTGCCACCGTTAATTAATATTTAGGTACTGTATAAACCGTGACAATAGCTGCCTACAAGGTGGCAGGAATACGAGGACTCATTTAATATTCTAGCCATAGGATAGGTACCATAAAAACTTTGTTAAATTTTAACCACAGCCTAGTTGCAGCAAACGAGTTAGCTGAGACGAGTTAGCTGAGTCTTGTGCTTGAACTCGACTAAAATAGTTTAAAATTTGTTCGAACTTAACTCGAGATCGAACGAATTTTAAACATATATATTTAAAACCAACCCAAACATTTTTTAAGTTGTTTGAGTTCAACTCAAGTTCGAATACACTTAAACTATGTAATTTTGATGAGCTGAAAACCAATTCGTTTGAGAGATCGAAATCAGTTCGTTTGTAAATTCGAAACTAACTCGATTATAAGGTCGAAAGTAGCTCACAAGTTAATTTGTTCAATTAACAGCCTTACTAATGGCAGCGTAGGGCCCATTATATTATATATTTTCACGACTTAACCCGGCAAAAATGGTGGCTAAACCATGGCTACTTTGCCACGACTACCATGACTGCAAAGACTTTATTTTTTCTACTTAAAAGTAATAAAACATTAAAAGTAAAATCTTAATAGAAAACATATATAAATAAACTCGCATAAATATGAATTCTAACTTTGTCAAGGGGGTCAATGCTACCTGCCTAGAAAAATAATACTTCTTAAAAGTCAAAATAAAAAGATAATAAAAGGCATTGGCGAGTGTTGATTTCCAAGTTGCACTTGAATTGAAATCTAAATTAGGAAAATTTATTTAAGCAAGACGCAGGAGGGCAATTCTGTAGTTCTGAAAAAAGTTTATTTAGGAAGTAGCAGACTTGGAAATTTTCGGGAGCAGAGTGACCATCGGCGACGCTTTTGATTTCATCCTTCAATATTTTTCACGGTTTTCCCAATTAAGGGTTGACAGTGCATTCTCCAAATGATAGATTAGTTTTTTTTTTAATGATAGATCCGGGTTGGCTTAATTAACGGTGTTGATGGCATGCAGAATTCGTCATCCATTTCGATTTTCCTTAATTTTTCATGCTAAAGTTAGATGAATTCTTATACATATATTAAATCATTCATTATCATATATAAATAAAAAAACGAAACCCTAAATGTATAGCTGGTTTGAACAAAAGCTTACAGATACATGTTAAAGACGACCATGAACGAATATAACTATTGCAATACATGATATCGTAGATATATATTAGAAGTGTTATTATGCATTATTAGTTACCGACGCCCATGAATCGAAAGCGCAGGGAAAAAAATAGCTGCAATGTTCGATTACATTATTGAAGCCTCCGAGGAAAACAGATATTGCAATTAGAAATCAGATAATAAAATTTTCTTTATTTATAAAAAAATTCTTCACCTCAGCTGTGATATGAATTCCTTAACAGAATAATTAAAGCTGTTTAATTAACCCAGGATATATAAGTAAAGAGGTTTCTCTTGTTTCCATGCAAGGCTTGCCTTTTCATGACCGTGGAGCTGATATATAGATGCGTTGATCAATGGCGCTTTTATAAGTTCATGCATACGATGGTTTCACAGCATGACACTTGCAGCAAAGCGTTCTCGAGAAGTTTCAGAAGCTCCATACATATATTTGCAAAGTGGGTGCAGAGATCCAATCTCCATGCTTGAAGCTTGTACGAGACTGAAACAGGCACACAAACAAGAAGTGCCACTGGACTAAAATGAAAAAGAAGTGTGACTGAAGAACACCTGACTTTTTCTAAAGGAGATGAAATGGATTAGCTTTTCTTTTGTTCGTTATAAAGTATCCAGCTCAGAAGAGCTTTTGAGGGGCATTGCTAATATGATATGCAGCCAAAGATGGAGTCGATCGTCATCCTTTGCGTCATGGGTCGCCTTCAACATGCAAATACGATTTGATAATTTCGATCCGTCCCGTCCAACAACCAATAGAATGTTGGAAGCATTTCCGGCTTCTCAGAGCACAAGAGCACAGCCTTGCACATGATGCCCTTTGCCTTTACACATAATACATGATCTTCTCAATCGGCCTAGGGTTTGTTCGGTGCTCAGTTGGTGCAAATGTATCAAATCCATGCACATTTTTTATATCACATATAGTAGAACACAATTGCTAGAATATTTCCTTTTTATTTCCTAATGTATCGTGCATGCTTTCCATCCCCCTGTGAATTCATATGTTTGGCAATGGCAATGGAAGTTATCGTATCATGTATCATATTCGAATGTGATATAACAAACGATTCCTGTACTAAAGACTGCAAATTTTTAGGTACCCAAAAAGATGCATAATGTGTTAAAATTAAGAGTTTGTACTGAAATGTGATTCTTGTTCATTTCGGTTGCAATGAATCCAATGTTTCCCGGTTTGGTCCTCCTATCCCTACCGTCACTAGTGGGTCATCCAAATTCATGATTCGTGTCGTCCTTTTTCTTTGCAGTTTATTTTCACGTCTCTCCAGGTGGTTAAGTGCTAGAGCTTGAAATCAGCATCAACAATATTGAAGGATCTGATGCAGTGCAAGAAACCACTTTCCCTTTGGAAATAAATTAAGAAGAAATGGTTCGAAAATTCAAAGATTGTTTATCCAAGGCAGATACATCATATATACATGCACGTCTGTTTAGAAACAGGTAACATCTAATCCTATGTCGAAGCTAACACCCACGGCATATACCTACTAGCTAATTTATATAACATATTTACTTCTAGGCTTCTAGCTAGCTACTTCCTAAGCCTATATCTGCAATATATATATAATATGATCTATATATTCATCTATCTATACATGATATCATATGGAGGGCCCGCCGATTAACACGTCATGCTACGTTTATGTTAATAATATATAGTTTTCGATTCTTCTTGTTAAGTAATTGACTCTAACCATAGCTACTCGAATCACGGACTCTTCACTATATTTTAATCCACTTTGATGAACCCGATAAAAAAATTTTCCGATGTACATTTCTAACATTCTAGATTCTAGCATAGGTTCAGTTGTGCATCGTCTTCCAAACAACATAATTTCTTTTAGAATATGATTAGAGTGAGACGAGCCACATAGATGGTACAGACAATAAAATGGCCGCTAAAAAATGGAGGTTTACATAGTTTTCTCCATCATTAATTAATGGTTGGGAAAGATAAGAATGATTGTTTAGATCAGTGGGCAGCGTAGACATCACTTCGTCACTTATTTTAATTAAGAGCACTTCACATGACTTAAAGCCAACTCCACCATACAATAAAACATTTGACGGTTTAATAATGAAGCAGGTAAGTCTCAATATTCGGATTACATGGTTCGAGCCCAAGTCCTACCCACATTGCTTTCTTTGTTAAACTAGCAGGGGCTTAGAAAGATAAGTCTCAACTTATAATTATTGCAAACAAAAGCTCACTTAAAATAATGCAAACTTGCGCCATTTTTTAATCATCATAAAGTACTATAGTTTCAAATTTTAATTTCTATTGGTCTCCATTATATGAAGTATTAAAACACCTCATAATAGCTAGTGATCTTGCTTATGTATCAAATTGTACCTCATCAAAAGTAGATTAGTTCTTCCATAAGGAACCAACTTGGCTGGGTCCCCTTGCGATTTGGGCGATCTTAAATGCAATAATCTTCATCTAATCATATGTAACAATATTAGCAGCACAGGCTAGATGATAATTAGTACTGTTTGGCACGGGGACATTGCTGTTGAGCATAACAGCAGGACAAAGCTCTCTGCCCAACGACCAATTCTAGTTTTTTGGCTTTTGATTAACCAACAAGGCAGATACATGGATAGCATGCAGGGTGGGAAGCCATGTGATCCCCCTTCAACGAAGCAATTCCTATAGCCAAGGGTGGGTACTTTTGGATTATCTCGAGCCATTCCCCTTAACCTGCATCCCACGTTCTCAAAGGACAAGGTGTATTTTTTAGGGTGGCAGCGAACTGAGCCAAGTCGGGCCAGCTCGGGGTCAACTCACTGGAATTTCCCTGTCCACAGTTCTAAAAATTTAATTGTAATATATATATATATATATATATATATAATTACAAAGACTTATATTTGAACTAGCCAAAGACCGTGCTGCGCAGGAAACTTATTAATAACATACAAAATTATCTCCAACAATATTATTATATTATTTTTAAATAAAAATAATAAATATCTATTTAATTTAATAAAAAATATATATTTTTAGAAGACAATAGTTTAATACAAATGTTAAAATATTAAAAGTGATTTTAATTTTATGTTTAAAATAAGTAATAATTTTAATTGAGTAAGTATTAATAAATAAAAATAATAATTTGAGTAAAATTTAATTATTAAATGTAATTTTTAGAAGATTTTTAATTCGAATAGAATTATACTCTAAGTTTTATTAATATTAATAAATAAATATCCTAAATTATGTAAAATTCTAAATTAAGTATGTACTATTAAATGGAAAACTTTAATTTGAGGCATATGATTATAATAAATAACATGTTAAAAATTTACCCTTTTTTAGAATTCTTAATATGAGTAAAATTATACTTAAATGTTTTCCAATGATAACTATTAATAATAATAATTTAAAATTAAGAAAATTAAGTCATAAATTATTATGTGTCCAGAATTAATTCCTATGAAAAGCGAAATGCAGTGAGTTGAACTAGGTCCAGAGTTGTTGGTCGGCTCAGACTCGTTCTTTCTTTAGCGAACGCGCGAGCGGAGTCAAGCCTTAGTAAGTTTGCTCATTGTGAGCATGCAGATATTTCATTTACAGAAGAAATATATATTTCGTCGACTGTGCACAAACGCCCAAAGGGGGTATAATAGTTTTTAGGCCGCCTCTCTTCAAGATCACAAGCTTCATCATTTCTACATTTTTTAGGTGTTGTTTATGGTTTGAGGCACAAAGATTGGGCAGCTGGAAAGAAGTTTGAAAGATGTCAAAGTGGCATGGAACTCGGAAGTGATTGGCAAGATTCGTTCGACGAGCTAGGCAAGGTGGACCCAAAGATTGGATTTACAGAAAGACTTTAGAAGGAGCTTGGAATGACGACGTTGATATCAAATATAAATATGTTATGTAAATGGAACGTTTAGTAGTAATTATATGCTTGTTGAAAGGAACCTTTTCATTAATTTGTAGTTAGTAATATCCGAGGAGATCTTCTCCATGGAAAAGCATAAGGTGGCCAACGTCAATCACGCTAACCAGGAGTTAAGCTTTATTATTGCCCCTATATTAACACAAAGAGTCAAATAAGAGCTCCCCACATGACATTAACTACTCCATCTTTTCATATACCAGCAACATTTCTTTTGGCAAATAAGAAGCTCTAACTTCTTCCCAAGCTCCTTTTTTATATATCACCAGACAAAGGTTATCTTGGTGCATTGGATCATAGCTTGAGTGTAACTTTTAAATTGAAGATTGGCCGGCTGATGGGAATTGTTGTTCATCATGATGTTAAGATCAAGTAAGATGGTTCTTGGGTATGTTGTTTCTTTCATCCCGTAACATCCTTATTAAAAAAAATGTGATATGTAACATACTTATACTTACCACCTAATTATATGTTTTTATCATGAGCAAGCAAATTAGCACAATACTCTTTGCATTATATACCTAACGGATCAATATTCAATCAATTATTATATATTAAAAACAGATATGCACTTAATGTTTTCTTGTGAACATGTTTAAGTGTTTAACAGACCAGGAAGCTATGTGTTAGTTGAGGATTGATGAGTTAATTGATTAGAAGGGTCAAGACTTGGTCATTGGTCCTAGCTAATCACATGCAAATCATACACGTACTATATATAATTAATTTGAACTAGTACTTGCTTCTTCTTCTTTTTTTGTAACCATTCTTGAAAATTAATATGAATTGATTATACCTCCTTTTGATAATTCCACATGGCCAGTAGTATAGGGTACTCCCCTTCTTGTTCAACTACTTAAGGAGAAGGATCACATGGTTACAACTCGCGCAACAGATAGTTATTTCACAATCTTAATTTTTGTAAGCAACCTCTCTTCCATTCGAGCAGAAACACTTGCAGAGATGAGCAACCTAATTTCAAGTTCACCAAGTGCCCAAGTGTGTGAATCATGGAACTCGAATAAACACTCTTTTTGCCCCGCAAAACACACATAATTCCCCTCCATTTTATGATTATAACAAACAAAACTCTCTCCCTTCCAACGCAAATATTTATCATACAACACCAGACATCCCAATAACTTGGCATAAACAAATAGGAATTATTATATCTTCGAACATAATGAACTAATGTTTGAGAAGTATGTCTCCAAAACATGACCAACTTGGCTCGTTTGTATATAAATACAACACATGCATGCTCTTTCTTCCACCAATCCCCCCTCGTCACCTCCCTCCTCCAAGCCATAGCTTCCATGCAAGTTTCAATGGCGGAGCTGCAAAAGATGATGACCAGCAGCAACGCCACGAGCAGCACCACCACTACGGGGACGCTCAAGCTCTTCGGTTTCCAGGTGTCGGAGGAGTACCATGACGACCCCGCCTGCTCACCGGAGTCCTGCGTGGTGCAGGCCGGAGACACAGGCGACGCCCGGAAGTACGATTGCCAATACTGCTATAGGGAGTTCTCCAACTCGCAGGCCCTCGGCGGCCACCAGAACGCCCACAAGAAGGAGCGGCAGCTGCTCAAGCGTGCTCAGATGCAGGCGGCGGAGGCGGCAGCGGCGGGGCGGGCAAGGATGGTCGCCAACCCCATGTCCACGGTCTTTGCTCCGCCGCCGCACCTACTAGTTCCTCCGGTGGTCGTGCCAGCGCCCACCCAGCAGCCGCCGCCGTGGTTCTACCTCTCCCGCCCGTACCCTCCGTTCCACGTCTCGTCGCCGGAGTATTCTTATAGGTCCGGCTGTGTCATGGGGTTCGCCGGGGACGGGGCGGCGGACCACTCGCTGGAGGACTTGATTCGGCCTCATGGGTTGGTACCGGCGCAGGGGAGGATGCAGGCGGCGGTGGACGAGTCGGAGGAGGCCACCGTCGGATTGGACTTGCACCTAAGTCTTGCTCCGGCGGCGCCAAGATATGGTAGAGACCGGGAACGGGCTTGAACCTGCTGATATTCGCCGGCGGTTTAGGCTCCGTCTCCGGCGCCGGCAATCGGTGATGGATGATCATTGTTTGCAGCTAATTTGGATCGCTGAGAATTGTGTTATACATCTTCTCTCTTTTATTTCTACTATAAGGAATTAAAATTTTTTTCTCCCCTCTATATATAGTTTTGATTCTTTTAATTCTGATCATCTTGCAAAACCCATATCTGGATCTGTGTAACACGATCGAGATCAATTGGAGATCGTCCGAGGCTATTAATCCTTCCATCAAAATACAGTTTTGGATCCAATTTGGTTGATGAAAGTTTATAATTAGAAGTTTGGCCAAGGTAAATGTAAAGTTTAGCCTGTATATGAAATTATGAACCAGTGGAACACAATCAATTAGCTTTCTACTACTTGATTTGATCTCTCTCCCTCTCTCTCCCCCTCTTTCCATGGATATATGAAAACTTTTAGGTACGTGGGATAGATGAACTTCCAGCTGATCATACTTAGCAGTTACTATAGGTAATTACTAATATTTGCATAACCTACCTTGGGGCAAATATTAATGGAGAAATGATCAAGTACCTAAATTTATTATGTTTGTAGTATTGAATTTTGTATGTTTTCTAAATGGTTCTATATCTATGAGATGAATCTAGATAGCTAGCTCTGATAGTCATAGATAGAGGCATCTTATTCATCAGCTTCCACATGGTGACCAAACAAGAGTTGTCCATATTGAGGCGCGCAAATAAAATGTTTGCTGTCATATTTTTCTTCTTTCATTTCATCATGTGCAATATTATCCCAAGTCGGAATAAAACTACTGCAAAATTATTGATTATACATGTTTCATACTAATGTTGGGAGTGGATAACAGAATTTTCTCATGTTGTATGTGCCGTTAAGGTCATGTATGAGTTGGTTGTGTCCCTCGATCATGCCGTGTCTAATTAGATAGTCAGGTGAGCGGCGCCGACAGGATATTGAAGGTAAAATCTATGTATGCGATTCCCATTTGTTCTACTAGTTCGGTGGTTTGATAAAATTATACATCACTAATCTCAAAATATCTACGTTACTGTACATGATATATCATTGCAATTTGGTTATCCTCCTTGCTGGAAAGCATTATAATTAACCATATGTGCTTATATTATATTTCGGTAGAGATTAGTAGGGCGGCATTAATTGAGCATCTTCTCTCGAAACAACACAGTTAGGAGAGAATATAGCGTGTCCAAAGTCTTATAATAGTTGACCTAACTATATATAGGTAGAACTTAGAAGAACGTGAAGAGAGCACAGCTTAATTCCATATATTTTGAGCGCAGATTGCTCTTAAACTCCAGTAAAAGAGAAACTTGGATTTTTCCATCTTACATACATGGGAGATGGGCATAGGGAAAATCAAAAGATTTTCATTGAACCAAAAGTCTGTCGGCCAACGACGACACTTACCTGAGAGAGTAATGTAATGTTTTACCTCGTCTTGCTGTTGGGCAACATTAATCCACACGTCGCTAAGTTCACCCCAGTACGTCTAATCAAGATTATGACTATGTCCTTAGTTACAAGACCAGCTTCTTGCGGCTAAGAGAGGAGATGTAACAGTAATACGCAACATAACAAATACCATAATCGCACTCAATATATGTTTCCTTTGAAAGAAAAGAAAATAGCACTCAATGTCTCATTTTAAAACTTTTGTGATTACATGGTTTTCCGGGGCATGCTATGATGGATGCAAGTTTCATACCTTGCAACAAAGTCCAAGCAGATTTCTTTTTTTTTAAGTTTTAACATTCCTGACATATTAAGAGTTCTCTTTCTTAAAAACTTATGAAGCTCTGCCCACTTCTCAAAGAGGGGAAAATCCCAACAAATAGACGTGTTGTATTATTGTAGAGTCATCTAAAGCCAGGCGACAGACGGATTCGGTTAACGTAGCATGAAAAGCCCAATATTTACAAAGCCTGTCAGGCACTAAATATGGGTTCGGATCCAAATTAGTGTATCCATATCTTGTTTAAATTGATAAAAAATAAAAAATAATATAAATTTAAAAATAACATTTGAAAAAAATTAAATATTATTATGTTAAATATAAAAATTATATTTTAAAAAATATTATCTATTAATTTTTATAATAATCGGATCACCCCCAATCAATATATAATGTGTATCTGATCCAAATGAGACTGATATAAACGGGTTGCATGCAAATCTGATTGATGGATATTAGTATCCGAACCCATCCTCATTAATTAGGTACTATAAATATAAATAAATATGTAGCAATGAGAAATGGTTTTTGTTGTATATGTACGAGTTAAAAGTTAATCCAAACAAATAAAATGAAACAATAATCCTCCCTTAGGCACACAATTTAGTTAATGGTAAAATCGTATACATTTTCTCACGTGTACATGGTATATTGCCAAATGTGCGTTATACAAAGGAACTGCTCACTAATCATAATAAAAATAACTAACAAGTTTTTAAAAAATTAAAAAGATAAAGAAGAAGAAAATAAATTATAAAAAGACCTTTCCTTTAATTTAAATTATATAATAGAAAAAGGTTTCTTGAGACAAGAAGCTCTCACTTCTACTCTTATCAATAAAAGAAAAAGTTCAATACTACCCCCAATTACAAAGTATAAGCTTTAAGCAATCAAAATACAAAAAAATTCTATGATATCTTTAATCGAATGTCCTTGGTATCTACGCTTTCAATTACGAGGTATCTTTAAATTAATCAATTTTTTTAAAATATTAGATTATTATAGTTTAATTCATTATTTAATAAGACGTGATTTATAAAATTAAAATTTATCTATTATATAAATTGCACCGCCTTTGGAAATTGAAGCTTAAATAAGGAAATAAACTTTGAAAATACTAGGAGGATAAATATGTTATTTTCAGGAAAGTCCAGACCCTCTTTTTTAAAAAAATTAAGTCAATGGCAATTTCATAATTATATTGTAAAATTTGCCAGATATCCACGATTTGACCGCCTCTAGATGTTGACGTCATTTCCTGATTCACCGCCATTCCCACTGTGCGCCTTTATGCTAAAAATTAGAATCTAATTATGTAAATAAATTTGTATTAAATGATAAAATAAATTATAATCATATAATAATTTACACAGATTTTAATTTTGAAGATAGTTTCAAATTGAATAAGAAAAAAATTATAATAATTTATTTTTATTTTTAACTTTGTTGTAATTTGATTAGTCGAATCAATTAGTTTTTATGAGAGCTCAATTTCTAATTCGTCGAACATGCATTCTCTTTAAAATTTGATGTTACAATACTCTGCTTAAGAATATGTTCTAATAAGGGAAGGTTAATTGATTTTTATGCCAACTTTGATCCTTCTTCGATGTGTTTTTTTTATTGTTCAACTAAAAAGTAAAATTCTTAAGAACTTATGAGCATTTTTTAATTCCATAAAAATAAAGGCTAATAAATCTAACCGAAAACACACACAATTATATAAAATATTATGGTTATGCATATGCAGCACATTGTTAAGCAGGTATATGAATTTCTAAATGCCCATATTTAACAAGATTAAAAGTGTTTACTAAACCATCCATTAATGCTCATTCAATGCCAAAACACTAATAAAATGGATCAAAAAATTAAAAATAATGAATTGTAAAGTCTTGCAGGCAAAACTTGTTGTAAAACCAAGTACTAGAGATGCATGAATTGAATGATAGTATCCATTAATTACTTAAATTTCAAAAGACCCATCAAAAGTATTTGATAGGTGCTTATTGCCAACACCTTAGGTCTTGGTGTCATATTAGTTATAAGACCTTACAGACGATTACTTTTTTTTTAGTTGATTGATAACATCACTTTGGCATTTTTCATGTTAATTACACTCAAGATTTCCATGTCGTGCATTGATGGTAGATTTTTGTAACAATTTAATTTCCAAAACTTCAAAACAAATGTCTGTAATATATGTTTTTTGGCTTCATATGATCTTTTAATTATGTGATTTCATGCGGGAAATAAATAAACTAGGTAGACGCGCAGAAAATAAGATCAATGGACGTCACTAATGTACTATTGCAGAGTTTATTGAAGTAAGGAAATAACACATGCCCACTAAGGCAGAGTTGAGTGGAGTTCTTTTTGGCTCAAATTTAACTTGTTTGTTAAAAAAAAATTTGGTGGGATGAATTAAAATTTAATATCTGTTTTTGTAATCCGAAATTTAAAAACGGCTAATTTTGGTGCTTCAAGTTGGATTGATCAACGTAATATTCCAAAACTCTCTTGCAAGTATGGGCATACATATACAACCTTAGATGCCTTGCGTACTCAATTAGAACTTGGAAGGAGATTAAAAAAAAAGTGCCATCTATGTGCCATGGCGAGTCGTCAAGAGAAAGGCACTTAATTAGCTGTTACACGGAGTCTTAAAACATGTTTTTATACAGCTTTTCCAACAAACAAGTAGCAAACATGCTCTTCATTTGCATCCGCAATCTGCAAATTAAAGCTAACAACTCGGGTCTTGATTAGAGAACCTGGTCATGAGCTTGTGCACCATTCATGAATTTTACCAGCACTGCCACGTACTTCTATATATGTACTCTTCTACTTCAAACTATATATACCTAAATAATCTTGTAGGATGTCCTGTCTTGATCAGATTCACATGACCACTTGCTATACATAACGTACGTACAATATGCCGATTTGCACGAAAAAATATACCGAAACATGTAATGCTCAGTGTTCGATTTTCTTAAGGCCAAAATTTATTCGCTGTACAGAGTAGCACTATCAACTTAATTTCCTCTTGCTCTAGCTGTCTTCTACTGTTCGTACTATACCAGTACGTCTGATATTACTAAAGCTAGTGTATATTAATCTAGTAAAAGTGATAAAAATAAAAACATCGAACATGGGATGGGATCAGAAACAGCTAATTTCAATGGCTACTTTGATTAATCCTGCAGTTGCGCGCCCCGCTGATCATCTTTCTCCTAAGTTCTATCCAAGCCGTCGAGGATTTGACCTGTTTTACATAGCCATGGCAGTATATCCATTAGACAAACTCCACATATTTGAAGAGAACAAATGAAACATACTGGCGATAATCTGTAAAAGCTAGCTAGGACAGGGGTCGTTACTTGTTTTGGGTGGGATTGGAACCACTCCTTGGGATCTTTCTTAAGCTTCGTTCAACGAGCTTCATCGGCCTTCTTTCACCCGATGTGAAACGCACCTTCAACGTATGATATTTGGCACTTCCTCTCTGAACCAACATTCTTCTCGAACCATATACGATCGCACTGCCAGGCCTCATTCTCTGTTGGTTGTCAAAAGAAACACACAAGCAAAGGACGACGAGAAGCAGCAGCAGTGCGAAGAGAGCAGGGAAATATGGTGATCTCTTCATGCTCGGCTAGCAAAGCTGTGAACTGTAAAGGTACATGATCGAGCAAATGTTGCTTTACAATTTATATAAGCAAGGGATGAAGACAGCAGTGGGTGATAGATAGGAAGGAAGGAGGGAGTGCATGCGCATGTGATTAACTTTGACTGGTTAGCTAGCTAAGTGTGGTCTCGTTTGATGATCAGTTTGATCAGTAGAGGAGGAATTTTAATTGAGATAGGATCATGTGATCAACCACGTGATAATGCACTGCTTCACCAGCTTCTACATACGTGTTCCTTTTTGTTCTCATCAATCTTCCATCTCCAATCCTCTCGAAACTCGAAAGCAAATTGGTTATTGCATAATTGTGAGCTACCAGCTTCCAATATTGAACGGCCAAGTTCATCTCTATTTCTTTTTCTTTTTTAGTAAAACATTCTTCAATTTACATGTTCTTGAGTTCAATTTGCTTGTTGGCGTTTGCTGCCAAGTTTTCAATAGGGCATCGAGGGTGATCTCATCCACAGGGAGACTTTGAAATCTTACTCAAACCTATATATGAACCATTTATTATTGAAGTACCTTCCAAATATTAAGTGTTATATATTTTGCTAGTTTGTTTAGGTGTAAATGTACCTTACCAAAATCTTTCCAACTTAATTATTGGCAACTTTACAAGTAGCTACTACATATTTTTTTGCAAAGCAGCTATTATCTTATTCAACCACCTTCAACATGGCTTGACGTATACATACATCATCACGTGGCCTGCTAATGTGTACGTACATATTCTCCAAAACAGGTATCCAAACGAGTATCCAATGTAGGATGCTGGGATCCGGCAATTCGATAAACAGAAGTTGCGCTGAACGCCCGTGTCCTATCGCCAATAGTAAATGATATATATTTGATTCCCATTTTGGCTTGGGATTTTAGAGAACCGCCCACATTTCCATATCGACTCGGTGGTCAACAATGCACAGCCAACCATATTAGGTGGTGATAAGATTCTACACAAAATCTCAAGAAGCAAACTGTATCAAACAGACTTGCTAACTAAACGACGATCATAGATAATCCGCCGAAAGGTGAAAAGTGGTCAGTAGATTTCATGCTCGCAGCTCATGAATTTCAACCTCTGTATTTTCCGAGCACTTGATTGAAACTTGGAAGTTCATTGCGCCTAAACAATTCATTACCAGAGAAGCATGTTAGCACCCCGCTGGAAGCCTCCCACCCATGTATTCTTCCTCACTTTCCAGTTTAGCATGGCCCATGGCCCAAAGTATGGCAGCTTCGTGACCTGTGTGATCACACTGCATTCCACGTTCTTCCCGAGGGTTTTTTAATGGGATCAAAAGAATTAGCTAATGTGATCTTTCTTCTAATCAAAGTGGGGGAGCCATCAATAAACGAGCCTGATCTACAACGCGACATTTTAAAACTTACATGCATTGGAATTGATTACTTGTGAGATCGGCATATAAATGTACGAATCCAGGCGGCCAAGAACGGGAGTGGAATCTTCACTAATTCCAAGTTTCCGAGGAGTAACGCAAGTGGTGATGATAGAGTTTGTTAGCATATGGGAAGGACAGACACACAGGAATAGAAGATGAGGATCGGCTGCCGCTCTTACAATTACAAAAGCAAATGTGACACCGTTTGACAGAAAAGCACATGGTTTGGACTCCCATTTCAATCGTCTCAACTTTTTTCACCAAACCTGCAACCTGCTCACCTACTGTAATATTTGACCAAGACTGCACCATAAGATTTGCTTTGTCACAACAATCTGAAGAGTTTGGAACCGTGCAAAGGGCATCGCTTGGTTTACCGATGAACCACATGTTGGCTAATACAGGCACATAAGCCAAGTGACATCAACCAACTCGAATTTGAATCAAGCTCTGGTTAATTTAATTTGCATTTATATGTGCTCCCTTCAAAATATAAACTAGGTAGGATATCGTGTGCACCTAATATTAAAGATAAAGTCTAATATTATCAAATAATGAGGTTGACAATAAAAATTTAACATATAAGAGTTTTAAAGATGAACTTCAATTAAATAAAAAAATAAACTATAATAATTTAATTTATTTTTTATTATATTTATTTATATTTTAATTTGTTTGATCTCCTACTTTTCAGAGTAAGTTTTAATTCCCCTTTTATTAATAACATAAATATGCAATAACAAGTCACCCCCACCCCCTCCCCAAAAAAAAAAAATTAATGTCTCAATTTGTCAATTTGTATGGTTTGTAAAATAAAATAGTCTTACATTAAATTCTTACCCTCAGGAAGAGTTGTTATAAAATCATACTCATAATTATTTCCTAGTAGTTCATGAAGGAAAACTAATATAGATG
Source organism: Piper betle (assembly GCA_033002965.1). Taxonomy (NCBI): domain Eukaryota; kingdom Viridiplantae; phylum Streptophyta; class Magnoliopsida; order Piperales; family Piperaceae; genus Piper; species Piper betle. The sequence goes on along the minus strand of JAURVB010012270.1, from coordinate 231,228 downwards.
TTTGAAATCTTATTTTTATTACAAAATATATTGAGCTCCAAATTGAGTAGAATAGAGGAAACACAAGTCCAAATTTGCTACATTAATGTGATTTTTAAATCAAACTTTAAAAATTGATTTTTTTATCAAGTTAAATATCATATATTCACATGTATATATATGCACAAATACACTAATTTAATTTAAAGAAAGATTCCTATAAGTGATAGGTCCATAGGGTATCAAGCCCAAAATTGAAATGCTATTGCCCTTCAGGCTTAGAAGCATCAGGCATGAAAACAAACATTAGAGTAAGATATACATGCCTGAAGTTGCCGAAGAAAACTTATTATTGGATCTTAGAGTGACCGAAACAAATTGACGATCCTTCTAGCATCAGGTGGAGAAATGGGAATTTTTCACTTTTTATAAAGAACTGCAGAATCTACATTTGTGATAAAGCCAATGAAAACGAGCAACCCCCTTCTGGTCACAGTCATGGCATAGCATATTTCGGTAGCATCAAATAAAGCAACATTTGAGGGATTAAGTAATCAGAGGACAACTGAAAATTCCAAAGATATTACGTAGTAGTCAACATAAGAAGGATGTGACTGTTCCCATTTTACCCAGACCTTGCAACAGTTCCCAGCAGGTGATTGATAATGAGAGTTAACCAGTTCGTAAGGATGGAGGCATAATACCATCCCCCCCTCTCCCCCACGAAGACAGGTGAAACAAAATAATGATTCTATTGGCACACACATTCTGACCTAAATGGCTTCCATTATTTCCTCACTAGTTGAACCTACGAGTCACCTGCGAAAAGAGCATTCAATATTACCTGGGAACGGTGCCTGTATTCTTCAGGAAGCTCCTCAACGGCCAGCAGAGCTTCAAGGATGCTAAAATAAACCTAGCATTCACAGTGGTTGTGAATTTGTTAGTTCTTTTGATCAGAACATCAGGGGCAGCAAAAAAATATGGGCATATGCTTCAACTTAAAAAACAATCTTACAGACTTATCACCCATGGTTTTGCAACATATGGGAGAAACATAATGAGAACAAGTATATGCCTGTAATGAAGAGGAGGGCGAATGTGATGTTTTTGTTCTTCCAAAATTTAAATTCATTGAAGTTAAAAATAAAGGGATCAAGGGAAATTGACTCTGACCTGAACGCAAGATGAACACATAATGGCCACAAGTAAGTGCCTTAACTGATGCAATTGATGTAAAAAGATAATCACAGCATATGGGACAGTTTATCTCAAGACCTTTCTCATGGCATGCATGCTGCTCCAATCTGAAGTTTAAGCAACAGTTGCAGTGCATACAATGGAAAAAATCAACACCAAGTCCTTTTCCGACACGGCACAAATTTTAAAATGGACAATGTACACAACTCTGCAAAAAGCAAGATAAGTAGCAATTCACAATTTTCCGTAATACAACTGATGCAGACCAATATTTATCAGATTTAGAAGAGAACAAGGATACAATAAAAAAAGCCAACGTCCCAATACGCTAAAATAGATTTTAGAATATTTTTTCAACATTTTTAATGGATTGTTTACTTCCTTTTATATAATAAACTGAGAGGTCACAAGTATGAATCGTGGAACCGGCTTCTTGCAAAATACAGATGCAATAGTCTCCAATTCTCAACTTCTGTTCACTCTAAAAATGTTGTCTACGGTTTTCAGGAATTACAAAGGTGCATACCTTTCATCGCCAAAAAATTTGCAAATACTGCAGTAATATTTGGCCATGTTAAATCCTTCACAAGAAGGGGTTCTGCATATAGGTCCTATTGGCTGAATCGTCAGACAACGCATGTCACATCATTTGAGCTGTCGCTTTTCTGCAAAAGCAAAATGGGAACAAATTCCAGGGGTAAAAACAGGATCTGCAGGCCCGTGCATGTGTAGTTATAGCTTGTAAAGATCAAAAGAATTGGCAAATTCAATCATCCAGCATATGTGGCAGTGTCGATGAATGACACTCATGCATGTTGTTAAAGATCATTCTTGATGATTCGTCATTAGGAGTTTGTTAGATCTGTTTGATATGCTAGCTGTCAAGATAATTTTATTGTTGGTAGAAGATGTCGAGGGATATTATCCCTGATTTTATGTACACTGTTGTATCTACTTGTGAATATATATACAGGAAGGATTAATCTGATTAAGGATACCTTACCCTTTACTTTCTGAACATGGTATCAGAGCGTACGATCGTGTTGAGCTTGTGATATCTGGCTAACCAGAGTTTGGTTGCTTGACTAATCCTGCAACATTTCCCTTGTCTTAAGAGTTCGAGTCTGTTAAGGCTCCTACTAAAAGTTTACCTATTTTCCCTTGTTGTTGACTTTGTAATCCTTTCAACAACCTTTCCATTGCAACTGATGATAAAGTTAGTTGTCCTTCAGATGGTAGTACTGTCACCATCTCTATTGCTAATCTTCTAAACAGTTCATCCATCACATCTTCAAAGTTAAGTGGTTCCAAGAATGACCTTCCATAGTCTGCCGCCATCAAGACTTAAACATATCCAAGGAAAGACTTAAATATATCGAGGAGGAGAAACCATGAACAACCACTTCTGTATGTGAGAAAGAAGATGCCCAAGTGAGATCCTGGTTGTGGAACAACATGGAACCACATGTGAGTTGTGATGTGATGCTATTACCCACTGCTTATGCAGTTTGGATCTCTGTTAAGGAGACTTACGGACTTGAAGAAAATGTCCAAAGGATATATGAACTCGGTGAAGATGTCTTTCTTACCAAGCCAGGTAGTCGTCCTCTCTATGAGCATTACAGTTTTGTAAAGGCTAAGTGGGAAGAGCTTAACTTATACTAGCCCTATCCTAAGGATCTTGCAACATGGAAACGCCAAAGGGAAGAATTGAAAGGCATATCATTTTTTGCTGCCTTAAGTCCACAGTATGAATCAACAAAGAACCAACTGCCGACCGGAGATAACCTTCCTTCTCTCAACTCTACCTTTTCCAGACTCTCAAGGATAGTTGTGGAAAATGATGCCTCTAACCTCATGATGGAGGTGCTGCACTTGCAGCCACCACTCAACCTACAGCAAGGCCATTTAAAGGGAAAAGGAAGGACATCCTCTCTACTGTATAAGGAGCTGGACAGTATGGAAACAAGAAGGAGATAAGACCATGACTTTTGTCAAAAGCAAGGTCATGCAGAGGATAAGTGTTGGAAGAAACACGGAAAACCAGAATGGGCTACCAAGAAGGACATGTTATCCACCTCAACTTCGACTGCATTGACTGCTGATTGTACCACTCAACCTTCCCCTGCAAGGGTTACTCTGTTACATGAAGATTTTGAACATTTGCTGAAGATTGCCCACGAAGAAGCTACTTCATCACCTGCATCTGTTGTGTGTACAAGCATATCAGGTAATGGTGTCTCTTCCAAAAGACCATGGTTGGTTGACTCTGGGGCTACAGATCACATGGCAAACACTCCACATTTTTTCTCCACGTTTACTTCCTTTAAAACTCCCTCAATGGTAAGATTAGCCAAGGGAAGCAAGGTCCCTGCCATAGGAAAGGGCCAGGTTGCTATCCAACCACATCTGCTACTTCATGATGTTCTACTTGTCCCTTCATTCCCAATTATGATGCAAGTCCACAGCAGGGAAAATGATGCCATACGCAGCTTTGCTACAAAATTATCAAACAAAGAACATCTCAACTATTGTCATTATCAATTGAAAAAGAAAAAAAAATCATTTCTAAATGGGAAAAGAACCTAGAATCTACTCATATCAAAGAAGAATATTATACCTTGAATCCTTGATACTAGTGAATATCTCAATCACAAGTGACAAGGCGATCACGAATTGCCCCATGACATAAGATCTCAAACATAAGTTTAAGAATATAATTGAGTAGTTGACAAACATCCTGAAAACTCGGCCAATGCCCGCGTTATATTGCTTGATCTCTAGCATTGTCGGTCCTAAGCTTAGATAAATAAGGATTGGTGTCAGGAAAAGCATCTGACATAAAATTTGTCATTTTTTCTCGCATGGGTCATAGATTGTTATTCAGAGGAAAAGGATTCATGTTCTCGAGCCTCAGTTATGTGGGAGATGGTGGTTGGAGAAGAAAAAGAAGAAGAAGAAAGGATAAAAAACATATGGATGCCTCAAATAAATAGGGAAAATAATACTAAAGCAATGTCATAGAAAAGGGAAAATAGTAAAACTGTTGTACCTGTGAAAAGAGCACACTTCAGCAATAAACAGCAATCTCTTCTCTACGGCTAACAATTTAAAGAAATCATCTATATGTCGAAGCTTCCTGGAGTCTTCAATCATGGCTTTCAATTCTTGTCTTATGGCTCTGTGTCAGATTACTAAAATATTTATAGGATTTTTCCCCACAGAATCCACAGGATCACAGGTCACATCTGGATATTCTCTTTCTCCTACGAGGTGTTTCAACTGCGCATGCAATTTGTTCACATCCTTCCAACAATCTGCTCGGTGGAGTAGTCATGCAGCAGTCAGACTTTAAATGCTTGTGATTAGCCACTTCCAGTTTGTTAGAATTTATTCCTTCCAACCAGGTAAAAACCACCTGCATGACCACAAATGTGTGTTAAAAAAACATTTAATGGTACAAGTAGAATGAATTCAGTTTCAAGGTACCTGTCTAATAGTTTTCTCTTCAGGAACAATCTCACACAAGCATTCCAACATCACAGGTTGTCGCTAGATGGAATCGATGATAAAAGCCAAGGGAGGAATTCAGACATTACACTAACAGGGATGCTATCTTTGTAGTTTATATTAAGTTTTTGTCCTGTTTCGAATCATTTTTACTTTCAGTTTTATAAGTTTAGGAGTTTATTAGATATTATTAATAAAGTGAGAAATCATTGTGATTTTGGTGTAAAAAGTACTAATTAATGTTGTTCTAGCATAGTATAAGACTTAGAAGATTGTCCAGAACGAATTTGAGATGACCTCGGGCTGAAAAAGTATAATTTGGTGTTCTGGCCAAAACCCTGACGCTCAAGCGCCGGGATGCACAGGGCTTGAGCATTAGCTATGCGATTAAAAAAATTTTATGGCTGGGACCCAAACACTCCAGCGCTGGGATGAAGAGCACTCGAACGTTAGCGGCAGGAAAACAACTTTTTCGATATTTTTGGAAATTATGGTAGGACCCACTTGTAATATTGGGTGGATCATTTATAAACTCGATTAAGGTTTTAAAGGGAGAACTCTTGGAAAGACTCGGAAAAAGACTGAGGGACGGTTGGGTGACAACACGAAAGACAAAAAGGAACGACGAAGAAGTTGGATCAAAAGAAGAATACACTTTCTCAACAAAAAAAATTCTAATTTTGATTTATTTTTCTTTGTAATTAAATGATGTCTTTCATATCACATATGAATTTCTTGAGTTTAGTCAAATATTTTATGGAGTAACTTCTTTTTTAGGATTTTCAATGACACATAGTGCATGGGGTTATTAATTTTTACCTATGTGATTGTATTTTTAGATTACCTATTTTATTCTGTTATTAATGCTATGATTGAACTAGTCAACTATTGTTAGCTCTAGAGATTTGATCTTATCTAAAGATAGAAAGATTAAATTTGTCATTGAATAGAATATCCTTTATTCATCTGGTTAGGGTGATTTACATGTGAGATAAATATATACTCGTATGTCTTGGATAACTATTAAGGGTAGAAATTAAAATATCATTTTACATACACAATTTCATAGAAATATAAAAGTTAGGTGCAAGTGATAAATTTATAATTAATCGAGAAATTGTCATGAATAATTAATTCTTGTGGTTAATGATCTAAATGTGCAATTTACAAGTAGAAGTTATAACTTTAATCATATAGAACACTAGGTGAAATTGAAAATCCTAAGTTTGTCATCTTGGAGTTAATATTTGATTTGAATATTGCATGTTAGATTAGTTTGATCTTAATTTGTAATTTAATCATTCTTTGAATTTATTTCCATTTAAGTGTAATTAATTAAATTAGTTTTAGTAATTGAGAACTTTTATTGCTAATTCCTAGTAGAACGATACTTACTTATCACTTTTATTACTTAATTCGGCACATGCACTTGTGTTTTAATTTCCACATCAGCTACCTAGAAATTCCCAAACCAAGGAAGCTTGCTCTTGAATGAGAGCTCATCAACAAGCAAGGGGGAAACCTGAAGGGAAATGCTATAAAGGCCGTTCAACCTTAATCACCAACTTATACAATGATGCTTCTATGATTAGGGCACACAAAAATCAAAAATACCTGAAGCTAACATGATATAAGTAGATAAGAATGCATACAATAATGACTGAAAGATTATGCAGTTTAGCAGGGGCATTTTAAACCATTCTCACACAGCTTACAACTCTGTCAAAAGATTGCATGATTCGAATAGTGATTCAGAATAAAAAGGAGTACAGAAGAAAAAAGATTATTTCTTACACACTTCCACTGGCTATATACGTTTCAAAAGCTAACAGAAGTTTGAAAATAAAATAACTATATATGCTAAATATAGTTTGAGATAAGTGAATACTTGAGGATATGATATCTGACATAATGAGTTTGCATGCTTGAAAGAAATTATCCGCATGCTGAAAAGCTAAGCTAAATACTCATGTAGCTCAGAGTTCACTAAATTAACACAACTGAAACTGGGTCCGGACACATACCTGATTCTCTTCTTTAGACATATGCCGGTTGAGTAATGTTTGTATGGCTTCTATGCAGGAAGCAACCTCGCGGCGTGTACTTTCATCATTTACCCGATCTAAATTTAATACAGCTAACAACTGATCAAAAAGTACACTCACGCCTTTATGCTCCAAGGAGTAGGATGCTACTACATTCTTGACATGCATGTCACGACCAGGAAAAATGACCTGCAAGTCTAATAAATAAATAAAATTCACATATCCACGGGGGAACTGATTACTTTCTTCGAGATAATCCCGCAGTTTAACCTCAGCATCCATATATCTTTCGAGCAATCATAGAATGCTGCGATTAACATGAAAACAGGGCAAGCATAATACACTACAAGCAATAACCAAATAATCTTACTAAAAAAAGTCAAATTTCTTAAGAACTCGACAAGTTTCTACAAGCGCCATGAAATTAAAAACAGAACACCTAAAGCCTTATTACGCGATCCTACTCTTACCAAGCCATCAGGATCAGCTATTGACCATCCCCCCCAACCAATTCAAGTAATCGAATCTAGGCTCAATAGAAACAAACAGGAAATTATAAAACAACAGTCAACAAACAAATCGGTCCTCTGATCCACAATTCAAGAATAAATAAACAAAAATTGAGTACAGAGATCAGAGAAAACGAACACCCGTTCATATCCCATTCATCAAGCCTAATCTGAACTCCAAACAAGAAAAATCAGAAACGCTAAGTTCGCCGTCATGATTCAACGGCGGGATAACAACTTTTCGAAGAGAAGGGGCGGGGAATTACGTTACATCGTCCTCCGCATTGGAAAGGTGCTGGTGCATCCTCCGCAGAAACCAGCACCGCCGAAGCAGCGGGCGGACGTCGGCGCGGTGGAGGCCGTCGCGCTCCGAGCGGACGGCGTCGTGGAAGAAGGGGAAGAAGCGGATGGGGGACGCCGTGACCGAGCTCGCCCCGCTATTGGGAGGGGCGGCGGCCATGGGAGGAAGGTGGCCGGAAAATGGGGAGTTGTTGGGAAGACGACGGCGATGGCGATGGCTCTTCTTCTTCTACATGCGTCGTTTGAACTTGGAGGGACTTCGCGCCGGCGCCATTTTTATATCCACTCCCCATAGGATTTAATTTGGGCGAGTGACCAATAGGAAGCGAGATCAATTCTGACCTAATTACTTCGTTTAAAAAAATTTCTGACCTAATTACTGAATTGGTATTTTTTAGAAACTTTCATTTTTCAATTTCGGTTTTAAGAAACTTGTTTGACAACAGAAGCTCGGTTTGGTTTGACTTTCATTGTTACTAAATTATGTTCATTCTTAATAAAATTGTGTCGGTCAGCAAGTAAAATGCATTTAACTTCGAAGTTTAAACAAGTGTTTAATGGTTTTTCAATGTGGACAAATGTTCGATTTAGTATTGGTGATTGGACAATTTGTGTGGACATTGAACAAACGAGTGTTTGGATGTATGATTCATTAATGTAGTTTAGGGCTGACTATTTAATCAATTAAGTTAAAATTGAACCAAATCACACATACAAATAACATAAGTGAGATAGTTTGATTAATATAGTAGATACTAAATTACAATTGATAACCAAATTGACCAAACTAAACTAATTTAGTTTGGTTTACTTATAACCAAACTAACCCAAATGACAAATCGTGCTCTTTGTCTTTATCATTGATTGTTCACTCTTTATTGTTACTCTTGTTATTTGTAAATATTATTTATAAAATGGAGATATTTTAGCACATATTAAAGGGTTAATTATAAATTAATCACAAAAAAATATATGAATAAATTCTAATTTAAAACATTATATAATATATGCAAAATAGATAATCTATTTAGCCTCCATCGCTTCGACATAATAAATTAAACATTTATAATGACTTAAACCAAAATGGCAAATTTACAAACTTTTGTCATATATAGTAATAACTAGAGGTATATATATAAACGTGACTTAAAAGAAACAATGAAAGTATAGAAAGTGATACCCATGGAATCCTCTTTGTTTATTGGTTTATTGATTTGGTTTGATCCATTCCGATCTAAAACTGATCTAACCAAGTTTGATCGACTTTCGATTTCAACCAAACTATAAAGCAAACCAAAATGGCATTCGAGATAAGTTTAGTTTGGTAGATTAACCTGCAAACCATGCTCATCCTTCAACTGTGGTGATCATAATTGTTTACTCCATATAAATTGGCCGCTTGGGAAGGGAGGCGATGCACGAAGATTAAATTAGGCTGGACACGCGATAGAAGCGGTGTGCCACAACCAAGTTGGCACGCTACTTGCCCATGCCATTGCAGCCCCCTGTTTCATTAGGCTCTAGTGTGTAATGCCGAACAGAAAACAAATGCGTGATTGACTGCTTTACTTCATACTCTGGAAAAGCTTCTTAAAGTCAAACACAGTTCTAGTGCTTGATAGCTTCTTTAATTAAGTAGAGAAGTATTTTGTCTTTAAATATGATATCATGATATGGGCAGAACGTAAAAAAGAATTGCTTCCCATGTTAGCTAAATACGAAGTCACAATTTTCTACCATACTGCCGCCGAAATTTAAGGCGAGCTTTTTTTTTTTGTGTGAAGCAATAAAGTCAGCAAACACAGTTTTTAAGGAGACGACGCTCAAATAAATAAATAAATATTATTATGGCGCACCTGATCAATCAGCCCGGGTTAACACCTACCCTTATTTTTATTTAAAGATTAGTCAACTGTAAAATATGGCTGGCTTTGGGTGCTACAACGTGACGTTTACATTCTCATTGGAAAATGAGGTTCCTTCAATTCTAAGACGTAAACCGAGAGCGATATATTGAAACCAGCAAAGTCTTGTAAAACTTGACATGCTCTTATGCTCTATATACTAATCCACCGATCAATGTGTACATTACATTTCTTTCATCACCTGTGCTTCTCACGCCTAAGAATATAATGAAGAACAGGCGATTCGATGAGATCTGCAAGCTGCATCCCACTGCGAGTGATTCCAAATGGTCAAGACCGCAGCTCAATCTCCGGGGCATTACTCTTCTACGTTTTAATCTTCGGCTTTGGATTGGTTGTGGGAGTGATCTCCAGTTTTAGCTTCAAGAAACTTCCAAATTATACGAGCATAGTTAACCTCATCCCTGTACTTGATCTCAAGCTGTCCAGCCCCATGTCTTTTACCGCCAACGTACCAGCGGAGTCACCACATCCACCTCCTGACCGACCTCTTTCCCTCCTTTCCCTCCTCCTCCTCCGTCTGGTGATGAAATCCGAGAAGATGGTCTCATGGGTCTTCAACAGTTCATGGAACCGACTTCGCTTATGCACGGCATGGATGACAAGGAGTTACTCTGGAGAGCATCCATGGTCCCTCGAATCAGTGAGTTCCCACGCAATAGGACTCCTAAGATCGCCTTCATGTTCTTGACCAGGGGCGAGCTGCCTCTGTCTCCCTTGTGGGAGAGGTTCTTCAAGGGATATGAAGGGCTCTACTCCATCTTCGTCCACCCGCATCCCCACTTCAATGGCTCTGCCCCTCAAAACTCTGTTTTCTATGGACGAAGAATCCCAAGCAAGGTTAATCGTGATTACCAATTTTGAGTATCTATATGATATTGTGTACATTGTACGTGCATTTTCAATCTTTTGATGCTCATAGGAAGCTAACTGGGGAATGTTCAACGTACTCGAAGCAGAAAGAAGGTTGTTGGCCAATGCATTGCTCGACTTCTCGAACCAGTACTTCGTCCTCCTCTCAGAATCGTGTGCACCCCTATACAACTTCACCACCATCTACACTTACCTCACTAACACCTCGCACACTTTCGTGGCCTCCGCCGACGAGCCAGGCCCCGGTGCAAGGGGCCGGTATAACGAAAGAATGGCGCCGTTGATAAAATTGGAGCAGTGGAGGAAAGGGGGCCAGTGGTTCGAGATTGACAGGGAGATGGCCGTGGAGGTGGTGGCCGATGGGACGTACTGGCCGGTGTTTAGCAGGTACTGCAAGTCTGGTTGCGTGGTGGACGAGCACTACTTGCCAACAGTGGCACACATCAAGTTTGTAAGGAAGAACGCCAATAGAAGCGTGACATATACCGACTGGTCTCGCCATGGATCTCATCCTGCCCAGTTTGGCGAAAAGCAGGTGAACAAAGATCGGTTGATGGAGATGAAGAACGGCACCGAGTGTGAATATAATGGGCAGAGAACGAGAGTTTGCTTCTTGTTTGCGAGAAAATTTGCGCCTAGCTCGCTGGGTAAATTGTTGGCTTTGGCCGACGAGGTGCTAGGCATCCACTGAACGTGTAATTTGCTAAGATGCATGATCTACTTATTAGTCCACTTAATACTGCCCAGCTCAAATTCTCTTGTACTTCTCACAGCTTTTTACATGAATCACAAACAGGCTCAACTACTCTTTCATAATCAATCCAAGTTGGCAGGAAATAAATAAAAATCTGGCCACCGATAGCCAAGCAGTCAGTTTTCCAATATTAGTCAGTCTAATTTCTTATTCAAGCTTGGCAATAACAAAAAAAGGGACTTGCAAGCATGGTGCTCGCAAATAGATCCACTTATTAGTCCTTTGCCTCTCGACAAGATTTGTGGTTCCCATCGAGTCTGGCAAAAAGTCGACGCTCAACAAGACCCGATTATTAAATAGTAATAATAGAAGGCTAAACAGAACCGAAATCCCATTTTCGAAACGAGAATTCAACACGCCCAAGAGTCTCTTTCACTGCTCCATCCAATTTCATGTCTTGTGAAACCAGACCCCTCCCTCGCTTTCGACCTTTGCTCTAGAATGCACCTTTTATCAACTTGCCATCGGAGCCCCCCACATTCTTTATTCCTTCCTATCTGAATATGCCAATTTAATGCAGACCTTCTTGATCTCAATCAATAATGCTATTGCCAGTACTAACGAACCGGCCAGCCGACAAAGCAAATGACGACTTCATCCCTGCACCCCCAGCTCCACTTCCAGAGCCTCCTCTCCCACCTCATCCTCCTCGGCTTCGGCTTGGTCCTCGGCGTTCTTCTCAGCTCCAACCTCAAGAGCTTCTCCTTCAACATCCAGACGACCCATTACTCCGTGATATCGTCCCGGCCGGTGGCAGAGCAGGACAAGGCCCGTGCGGCGGAGCAGAGGATGATGCACGACATGGACGACCGGGAGCTGCTATGGAGGGCGTCGATGGTGCCGCGCATTAAACGGCAGCCTCACGAGATGGTTCCTAAAGTGGCTTTTATGTTCTTGACCAGGGGCCGCTGGCCATGGCTCCTCTTTGGGACAAGTTCTTCAAAGGCCATGAGGGCCTCTACTCCATCTATGTTCATCCGGATCCTTCTTTCGACGAGCAGGTGACTGATCATGAATCTGTCTTCCATGGACGTAGGATTCCCAGCAAGGTCAGTTTCTTCAAATTGGAATATAGCATGCTTTTACATATGTATATGGCGATTACCATCATCGTAGAAGTAGTTAATCCAAACGACTTGGCTAGCTAGTGTTTTTTGTTTATGAAACATGCATCATCGCAACAGTTAGGTTATGATTAGCTATTCAACGTTTGGATGCATTTTTTATCTACTTAATTAGTGTTGGAAATTTAGAAGGTTAGAACTTGTCGTGTTGACAAAGATGACGGACTTTTTTAATGAGTGTCCACAAATTACTTTTAAGATTTAACTTTTATTTGTCCTCCTTTGCGTAACATTACTAAAGATCGTTGAACAGGAAAAGTAGATCATGTTTGAGACTGCTTAGGAGTTATTTAAATGGTTGTAACTAAAACAACAAGTTTTAAATCATACCATTTAAGAAGTTACGGAAGCGCATCTAAGTGCTTTAAATATTATCCATTCATGTCATCTAGCAGTTTCTATTACAAATAGGAGACATGCCAAACAAGTGACATTCCAACCTTACTTCCATAACCCCCTTTTTATAATAAAAAATAGAGGTAAACGCTGATCAATACAGTCAAATAGAAATTAAATAATAGTCAAATAACAGCCAATAAAAATTAAGCAACCGATATTCAAACCGCCCTGTTTTTGTTTTTTAGACAAATTAGCTGTATCACATTGGAATTTAGATGAAGCAGAAGCTACAGAGAATGTCCACTGTTTTCATGCATGCTTTCCGGTTCCACGCGCATGCATGTATAGCACATAATAATAATAAGATGCACAACAGATGTGCAGCTGAAGCAACCAGGGAGATTCTCGCCCATTAGTATCCAAAACAGGCTTTTCCGGGGCTTACAACTTGCAACTCCTCTCGTCTCCTCCCCGTGTTGCTCTGTTCCCAATCTCCACGGCCATCACCCTCTCCCAAGGCGCAGAGAAGCAGCGTGATCAACGGAAAATGAAGAACAACCAAACCCAAGCAAAGCAAGAGGCAGCTCTTCAAGCTACCACTCCTCTCCTTTTCAACACCTCCTCTCCCATCTTCTCTCTTCGCCTTCGGTTTGTCGATTGGAGTAATTGTCAACGTCAAGCTAAGAAGTACTGCGGCGTCCAATGTCGACGCCGCCCGATTGTCTCTGTTCTCAACTGGGTGGTCTCCACCGCCACCCTCGCAGTCGCCGTCGCCATCGCCGCCTTCGGTGACGACGCCACCACCTATGCATGGAATGGATGAGGGGGAACTGCTGTGGAGGGCGTCAATGGTGCCTCGCCGCCGGCGATATCCACATGAGTGGAGGCCGAAGGTGGCCTTCTTGTTTCTGAGCAGAGGAGCATTGGCCATGGCTCCTCTATGGGAGAGATTCTTCCAGGGCCATGAAGGCCTTTACTCCATTTACGTCCATTCCCATCCTTCCTTCAATGACTCTGTCCCTGAAAACTCCATTTTCTATGGGAGAAGGGTGCCTAGCAAGGTACGTTAAGTCCGTGTTTCATACACCCATTTCTTGATCAATCAATCCATGACATATATTCAACCTCCTAACTACAGAGCAAAAAAAAATTCTAGTGCGTTTGATGTTGTTTTGTTCTGATGACATAAAAAAATGCTGATTGTTTCATGATCTTGTTGATCATTTTGTAGTCTTGCGATGGTTAGAAATAATAATTGAACTCCATGTTTGAGGAATTTGGTAACCAATGTGAGTGTACGTGGTGATTTAGTGCATATTTGCGTCTAGTTAGAACCCTTCTCTCTATCGACAAGGAAAAGAAGATCGAAAATAGTGAATAGTAAAAAAATTGTAGTTGAATCTTCTTCACTGCGGATCAAAGAGGGGAATCTTTTGAGGAAGCATTACTTAGTTTATACTCCGGCAATTTAATATTCTCGAAGTCATTTGATTAGCAAATTCTTTCCTTTCATGAAAAGACATTTCTTCTTATCTCATGTCCGTCCACTTTTTGTCTTTATGTGAGAAAGAAGCAACAAGATAATGGGTCGAATATGCTTGAAAAGTGTTAAAGAAAGCCACCTCATGTGCATTTTCACGAGCTTTCTCGTTTCTTGTTTGGCTAAAGAAAGCATCTCTAGCTGCTTGTCATGCTTGTTCTTGATTGAATTATGTGGAAAAGGAATTTTAGTTACATGGCATTGACAGTTTGTTAGCATATACAGATTGGACAATAACTGTTCATAATTCGTTGCCCATCTTATACGAAAAACTTTCATGCAATTGCATGGTCATGTTCTTGTCATCCTTAAACACAGCAGAGAACTGATGCCACCATATTTGACATTTCATGGCCGAAGTTGAATAAGAAGAAATCTGTTCCATAAACCACACAACTCCTCAGTTTAGCAAAAGCTACATAAATAGGAGAACTCATCCTTGATATTTTATGAGGAACTCCAAAAATTACTAGTATGCATGCCTGTTCTAATCTTAAAAGCTAATTCCAAATTTGCTCAATGCAGGAGGTGCAGTGGGAAACTTCAGCATGATCGAAGCAGAGAGACGACTATTAGCCAATGCACTTCTGGACCACTCAAACCAGCGCTTCGTCCTCCTGTCCGAAGCTTGCATTCCTCTCTTCGACTTCACCACCATCTACTCCTATCTCATCAACTCCACCCAGACATTCGTGGAGGTCTATGACGAGCCCGGCGCCACCGGCCGTGGCCGCTACAACCAGCGTATGAGGTCAAAAATCACTCAATCACAGTGGAGAAAAGGTTCTCAATGGTTTGAAGTGGACAGAGAGCTTGCCTTGGAGATAGTGTCTGATGTTGAGCACTTCCCAATGTATGGGAAGTACTGCAAACAATCTTGTTATGCCGATGAACACTACTTGCCAACTTTGGTGCATATGAAGTTTGGAGCAAAAAATGCCAATAGAACATTAACTTGGGTGGATTGGGCAAGAGGAGGGCCTCATCCTCGCAAGTTTTGGAGGGGCCAAGTCACTGCTGAGCTGCTAGAGAGCATGAGAAGTGGGAAGGAGTGCATGTACAATGGGAGCAAGACCCGTGTCTGCCATTTGTTTGCTAGAAAATTTTTACCCAATTCTTTGACTAGATTGTTGAGGTTTGCTCCATTATTGAAGGGCTCTGGTTAAACGCACCAGATCGTGCGGTATATTACAAGGGTTCTTTAATGGTAAAGGTTAACGGGGGATAGATATATAAACAATGAAAACTAAATTTAGTGGGGATTGTGTATAGGAATTAAAGAGATTTATTTTCAAATGTTGTTGGCTATTCTTTCTTCCAAAATTGATGTGAGTGACAGTAAAAAGGAGATGCCCAAAGTTGTATTTGGACTGGCCAGGGAACTACATTTGTTGTTGTAGATATATATATAATTTGGTTCACACATAAAAGTAGATCAACATGGCTCAGCACAAGTAATTTTGTAGGTTAAACCCCATTAAGCTATTAAAAACAAATTCATGGACCTTTAAAATATGTCGGTCAACCACAGGATAAGCAGCCAGTAGGTGCAGCAGATCTGGGCTGGCAGTGGCACGCATGCAGTTCATAGCTGTTTTAACAATCACAAAGCGATCATTGCCAAGTTCATGCAGTCTGTTCTGTTTTCTGTTACATCAAGAACTACCTACTGATCAACAAAATACAATACTCAAGATTCTGCTCTGCGTTTGCGTCTGTTTCTATATAGTTTTGAGTTCTAGACATATATATACAAACATAAGTAGTTATATCTAAATCATCAGAAACAAGTGACCGTATATCCTTTATAATTCTTCATGACATGCTGTGACGTTCTCCATGTAGAGTTTGAACTTGACTCGACCACGAAAACGGTTGCGTTAGGAAGTAGGGTGGCAGCTTCTTTCATGCAAAAGTTCAAATCCTGGATTGAAAAAGGATGGCAAACCTGTAGGTTCTCGGAATTTACTTTGTTAACGCGTCTGCGTAGAATATGAGTTATTTTTTTGTCGAGTAGTTTGTAGCCTAATGTCAAGTCAATAAGACACGGAAAGACAAGCTACCTGTTGTAATTGTGCCCTGCATTGATCTCGGGTCTAACTTATCTTAATGTTTAAGCTTATAATAATGCTTGATTAACTCACCTACCTCCTTTTTGCATGATTATTGACAAAACCAATGACTTGGATGTGCCGTTCTACGTGCGAATTTTGATTGCTAGCCCTCTGAATTTTAGACATCTCATTTAATTTCTTCCTATCTTCATTCGATTATTACAATGAGTTTATTAAACATGATGACGACATATATACAGGAGTACTCGTTTTGAAAGTCACCGAGTTCTGATGTGTTGCTGATTCGGATTGGAATAATGGAAGGCTTGTAAAAAGGAGTTTGTCGTTCGGTATGACTTGTTGGGTAAGCTATCGTGTTTAATCTACAAATAAATGCCAATAAACTTGGTAATATTTTAGGAACATCACACCTTGGACTGCTACCTTAAGAGCTATGAAGTATGTGACCAACTACGTACTCTCAAAGTCCCCGGGGAAAAAAATTGTCTCAGAGTCTCTAGTCAGTCAGTCCGAGTATTTTGCCAAGGTAATCACATTCAATGAGTAGTTATTAGTTAAAGAAAGGAAACAAGAAGCCAGAATCTTAACTACATGCTTCGAAATTAATATTGGAAGACGAGGATGGAACCAGAAATGGGAGGAAAAGCTGAGAAGACAACGCGGTTATATCATTTAGTACTCTAAATGTTATGCAAACTTCCTTTGCTTGCTACAGAAGCCACAGTACTCAAGATCAAAAGAGCATCTTTATGATCTCCACGCGTTATTTTGGATACGTAATAATGTAATAATGAAATAATATAATAAATAATTTCTTTGCTATTGTGATCCCTCCAACGCGGGAAAAGTTGCTTGCGAGCTTCTTCTCAAACTGACAATAACGGAGATTAACGACCTGATCGGATGCTCTTGTTTACATTGGTGTTTCTCTTTGATTTCTCCCCACCTTCGGAGAAGCTTCATTATTTTTTAGTAGTTGTGTGTGCTTCCTTCTCTTTTCCTTCTCGCCCCCACGCAAAGTAGGCAGACATGAGCTATCGGCCTTAAATTGGCAGGTCGTAGCCAGATCTCCCAATCAATTTCCCTACCAAATTAGACAGCTCTGGTGCACGCAAAATGGCTGCTAAGAGACTCCATGATCAATCGGATTCCGACCCAGATGAGCAGGAAAGCAAACGAATCGAAACTGCTTCTTGCATATCTATGTACGTTTTGTTCGATATTGTATTTGACCCGCAACTTTTTTATCAAGTGATTAACTGTGGGAACACATTTGCATACCGAATTGGATATGCTGGAATGGTTTTAACTTTTCATTGCTTATCAAGAGCTCAATTTCTGTTCTGCAGGTTGAGAACCATAGCGATGGTCGGATCGCTTGAACCTTATAGTGCACTTCTGGAACCAATACTTCGTAAAATGGTATAATTTTACCGCAACTGTGATCATTTATACAGCATATTTGATTGTATCTAGCATATTATATCATAATGAACTCGATTGAGAATGATCAGGTGTATGTTTTCAGGTACGAGAAGAAGCAGAAGACGCTGTATCACGGTTGGCAACCAAGTTTAGCCGGTAAAATAATTATTCATTCACTTTTTTAGCTTATAAATTTTTCGTACGTATGTATCCTCTCTCTTGTAGATTCAATTATGTTACGAACAAATTTTTGCAGTTCTTCTTCGTTGCGAATTCGATCGGCTAATGATCAACCGTCAACCTTGAAACTCATCTTTACAAAGAGCCTCCTCCTACCCATTTTCACCGACTGCAAGATAGTCGACCTGGATAGAAGTCCACTCCAGGTGCATCTCATCAACACCAATGATCATGGGCAGGTTCCACTTTCCCCAATCAAGTTGGAAATCGTTGTCTTGGATGGAGATTTCCCTGGCCCCGACAACATGGACTGGACCTCAGAAGAATTTGATAATAGCATTTTGAAAGCACGAGAAAACAAGAGACCATTGCTCACCGGAGATGTGAGTGTTACACTCAGAAATGGAAAGGCTGTGCTTGGAGATTTAGTGCTTACTGACAACTCGAGATGGGTGAGGAACAGGCATTTTAGGATTGGAGCTAGAGTCAGTGCAGGAAGCTTTCCGGAATTAAGGATCAAAGAAGCCATTACCGGACCATTTCCAGTTAGAGATCATCGTGGAGAGTGTGAGTCCATGATCCTTAATTTCTTTCTCCTTACAGTGATGCATATTTAGCATTTCACATAGATAAGGTATCCTTCAATCGTGTTCACGTCACTAAAGTTTATCAGCATCTATAATATGACTAATGTGTTGAATATACCAACACTTGTTTGGTTGGATTTGCATGTTCTCTTCTTCTACTTATCTATCATGACTCTTCAACTAACTGATAGAATTATTAAAAACAAAATAAAGTGGGTAGTTCATTTCTTTCTAATTAGTTATTTTTTGAATTCATGGTATTAGTTTACTTAACGCTAGCTATTGTGCAATTGAAGGGCCCTTAGGACGAGTGGTGTATATGTACTGATGAAGAGGCGAGTTAAGATTTCGAAGTCTCCCGATATGTATTAGCTATTTAATATATCAACCAGCACAGATGTCATATTAAATATCAGAAAGTTGGTTGGTAAACTCAATCAATGTTTATAAATGTTGACTACGCATTAGATTGAACACAAGTCTTAATTATATATATGTTACTTGAGAGTCTATCTATGTGCTGAGCTACAACATTTATATATGTGGACATGGAATTGCAGCATACAAGAAACATTTCCCACCATCTCCCACAGACGAAGTCTGGCGTTTGAAGAACATTAGCAGAGATGGGGTTTTCCACAATAAACTCAACAACGAAGGGGTTAACAATGTGCAGGAATTCGTGAAACAGTTGCACTTGAACGAGCCGCGCCTCAAAGGGGTAGTCAACTCTGTAGCAAGCTTTCTTTATGTTAAATTTTGCAATCAAATGCGAGAAAAAATTAATTGTAGGTTTTGGTTTTTTGTTATCCAATTTTCTAACACAACACGACTAATCATCCATATATATTAGATTTTGGCAATGTCGGAAAAGCTGTGGTATGCTACGGTCAAGCACGCATTGACATGTCAGATGGGTAGCAAGCGCTACATCTACCGTGCACATGATAACTCCACACTCTTGCTCTCTCCTACATGCCAAGTTCTAGCTGCTTTCGTTAACGGGCAGTTCTACAATCAAAGTGCCATAACAGGCCGAGAGATCAAGGTAAGTAATTTACACCTCTTCAACTAATTTGATTATTGTATCAAGCTTGACTAGTAACTTTGAGCTAATAATTGTATCGCACTTGCAATCAGGCCTACGTGCAGGAAATGACTAGGAGGGCGATTATGCAATGGGACCAACTGCAAGAAGTTGATGAGCCAGTTGATCCAATCACCATTCTTAGTCGATGTAATTATATTATTCACTCTCAATATATGTGCTTAGCATTCAACCAACTATATATCAAGCCAGCTGATTATGTACTGATGTGAGGCTTTTTATTTGCAGATGTGGATCGCACAAACATTGCGAGCAGCTCTGCAAGAGCCAACACTGGACAGGCAAGTCTGCAAGGCTATGTCGACGGAGGAATTGAATTTTCGACTCAAGCAAACAATCAGCAGATATGGGAAGGAGGAGAAGAGACCATTCAACCAATTCATCCAATGGTTGTCGACTCTCAATTTGAGAGTAATTTGGATGAAGATTCCTATGATTTCACTCCACCAAATTTCAACTATCAAAACAACATATAAATCGTAACGCTCATGCGCCCTCTATTGCTTTGTGGCATGTGAAGAGGCGACCTCCAAATGGAAGAGACCAATTAAGCAGCCAATACTTCTGAGAAGCTTTCATTCCAGTTAACTGGAATTTTTTTGTTCTTTCGTTTTTTGTTCTTTGGCAAGGTTTTCTTCTTTCTCTACTTTTTTTACCTTCCTGTTTTTGAGTACCTTGTTATTGTAGCATGACTTGTGTTCTGTTCCGGGATATGTTACAGAAGCTCCAGAAGTGGGCAGTGTACATACCATATGCGAGGTTATGAAAATTAAAATGAAATAGATATGAATATGAAAGTGTGCAATGGCATTTCCTTGGTAATGGATAAAAATTTCATTAGTAATGAACGTAACGACTAATTGATGATAAAACAATATAATTATAAAAAATATAACTACAATTCAAACAATTATCCAAAATAACATTTTTTTAATCTTGATAAGAAGTTAATATGGCGAGCGTGGGAAACTGGGCCCACGGCTGGCACACTATGGACCTAGACCGGCCTAGTTGGATGATAAGACGGGCCCGCCCACTCTATTTCTCAGTCTGGCTGGTTGGGCCGCAAGTCCAGGCCCATCGATCACTCGGTAGGGTCCATGATACATTATTAATCTTATATTTATTGAAAAGACTCAAAAGTTATTTAAGTGAAAAAAAGAAATTCAACTAATCAAAATACAATAAATATTTTTAAAATAAATAAAATTGTTATAATTTATTTCCTTTCAATTTATAAAATATTATATCATGATAATATTTCTCATTCTTATAAAATTAAAATTATCTCACATAACACATATATCCTCGTTGCGATATTGTCTAATTTTTCTCCGGTCCATACCATTATGTAATGGAATAATTTATGTTTTCAATTTGTCTTATTTTATCTTGTCTTTATTAATTAAAATTAGTATAAATAAAGTATAATAAACATTTAACTAACAAGTTATGCTTATTTCGAACATAGTCTATGACTAGTACTATATACATGAACAGGGGACATCTTTCAGAAGTGCGAAATTAATTTAGACACGCCTACATGAACGAACAAGTTCTTTGTTAGAAGTGCGACCAACCAAGCGAGCCTCTCTAATCGAAACAACCTTTGAGATATTCTTGCCAAAGAATCATGCCTCCAACCTCGGCCATGGCCTATCTTCCGATCGTTTGCAACACTCCTACCATTGACCAACTTTGGGTGCGATGGTGAGCAGCAACAAGAACGGCCGAACAATGGCCATCACCCACGCCGATGTTCACATGAGGAGAAGCCGAGAGCTCGGAGGCTGGGTGGGCACAGCAGTGGTCTTCTTCGCCCTCCTCTCCGGCCTTCTAAGCTTAGTCCTCTGTCTCCTTGCCTCATCTGCTCGATCCAAGGTATGTCCATGGGACACAACGCCCACCGTTTGATCGATTTCTCAACAACCCACTTGTTCCAAAAAATATCATGAATCTTTGATCTGTTCATGTGTTCTTAATTACTCGTGCATGCAGTCGAATGGTGAACAAGTGGTGATCACGGCGGGGGATAAGAGCAGCACTTGCATGGCCTTGCCCCGTGAGGACTGGCCAATCGTTTTCTATGAAGAGATAGGGAGCGCCATCTCGGTGGCCTTCGGGCTGTTAGCTATCCATCTTCACCTATGGGATGCCACCGAGAACAGGCATCTCCGGCGGGAGCCCATAGGCTTGACATGGGTTCTAACCGATGCTAAATCTCTTGTTTATCAAAAACAAGCCGCTTTTTTGTTCTTCGCTGCCTGGTAATATATATATATATATATATATATATGATCAAACACATTTACATCCCAAGTTGATCGCGTTGGACAATATTGCATCCAAGTTAATTAACGTGGATTGTATGTATTGAGTTTGCAGGATATGTTTTGTCGTAGGGGAGGGGATGCTGTTGTTGGAAGCGGTGTCTGGAGTCAAGCAAATGAAGAACAGTAGTTTTGAAGTGTGCTTGTCGACGCCGTACTGGTTGCTCGTAGCTGCCGGCGCGGTGGAGCTGTTGACTATGTTCTTGGCCACTGGCTTCTATGTGCTGATTGTAAAGATGGAGAGGGAGAGGGAGTGGGAGAATGGCATTGCTAGGGAGTTGATGGAAGTGAGAAGAGAGCTCGCCGTTTTGGAAATAATATACCCTTCAACCAGGACATTGCCTTCCTCGCGGCAAACAACACCCGCCATGGATGAAGCATCGGACCAGAACTACTATGAGAAGGGGAATGAAATTACTTTGTGATTAATTTGCTCTTGGCGACACATGAGCCCTCTTTTATGAAGCTTGTGAACATCTCGTTTGAAAGTTAGCATGCATGAGAGGTCTGTAGTCTTAATGCATTGCTTCTAGTGCAAATTATTCTACAAGAAGAGAACTAATTAGCAGTAGAAAAAAGCCATTTCCTCCTTAAAAATGGTTTGCATTGGTAGAAAGAATTTCATATGGATAGGAACTTTTACTTTTTTGTTAAATAATATGAACCTTCTACTCCCCACCTAATCCCCATCCCAAAATATTTGCTATTAATTTGAAGTTTGGCATGCTTAATTGTTTTTTCTTTCTTTTCTGACGCCCCTCAATTTAGAGCTTACAATATGATCTAAACTTTGGCCGGAGTTCATTTTTAGGTGATGCATCCATCATTTATGTATAGTTTTTAGCTTATTTCTCCACATTAAAGAGTGTTTCTCTCAGAGATTTTTAGTTGAATATGTTCTTTTAGTGGGTATTTAAAGTCTAATCTTATTAATAAAAAGTGAACTTAATATTAACGTGTAATTAAAAATATGAGGTATAACCAATCAAAATTCAACAAAAATATAAAATAATCAATTAAATTGTTATAATTTAGTTTTCATTCAATTGAAATTTATTTTTTTATATTTGAGATATTAGAGTATTATAATCCACTCTTATTAATAAGGGTGAACTCAATACTGTCAGTGATTAAAAGTAGGAAGTCTAACCGATCAAACTTCAACAAAAAATACAAAAATAATCAATCAAATTATTATAGTTTATTTTCAATTAGAGTCCATCTTTTTTTTAAATTTTAGGATATTAAATTATTATGATCTATTTATTTAATGATTATTTATCTATAAAATTAAAATTTATATGTGGTATAATAACGTGACATCTTGTTTAGTCTATCCAAACTACGGCCACTACATTATGTTTGGGAAAATGGTTGATTTTTGTATTAGAGTTGAGGAAATTAATTCATTCATTGAGTTGGTAATTTTTTATCAAAGCTTCGCAGGCAGCCATGCACCATTGTTTGACAAATATTGATTCTCCTGTAATCAAACGAGGGCATCTTGATAATCGCCTTTTGATGATTACTTGGAAGTAAAAAAGATCCTTAGCATAGTTGATAGTTTGTAGGTTGGAGGTGTTGAAACAGAAAAATTTTGTGTGATGTGTGGGGCTGTTCAAAAGCTCAATTCAGCATAATATTCAACTCAAATCCTCAATTAGAGGCTTGGGTTGGAATCAAATTAAGCGAGTCTAAGTTGAGTCATAATGTCATTTAAAAAATTATTCTTTTTTTTAATATCAAGCTTTGAATCAAGTTGAGTCATAATTCAGATCATTCATTTTATTTTGTGTCATATTTTTTTGAATGAATTTGTTTTATATAATCTCAGATAATATCTTTTACTTTTAAAAAAGGGTAAATAAATCACTAATACCCTTTAAACATTTAGAGTTTTATGATGTGGCCGAATTAAATCTCATTATCTTATTGTTTGACTATGATGATGTGGCAAATTCGACCATGTTGTCAATAAGAAAAAAAACTCAATAATTTCAATTATAAGAAAATATTTTAAATTGTGAAGATTGTTTTTATGAAGTTTAATTTATAACATAGTGTATTTAAATGTTGTAAAATATGACCATATCACTAATAAAAGAAAAGAATAATCAACTTTTATTGGCAGATAATAATTTTCATTTTAAAGAACCTCTGTTATATTGATGACATGGTTGAGTTTATCGGTCATCATATTTAAATAATAAAATAATATAATTAAATTTTGCCACCACATAAAAAATTAATAATTTAATAATAAAATTATAAGTTAACAAGTTTAGATATGATCATTTTTTTTAATAAGGAGGGTAATTAGTTTTTATTTAGAAAAAACTCTACGACTAAGTTTAATTAAACTATGAATGAATCGGTTTACCAGTGTTTACAACTCAACGGCTGTACACCTGCGTTGCATTTATCGGCGGCCTTGGAAGCTTCACCGCCTTCGCCACCTTCCCACCTCCTCATCCCCTCGCCGGCGACGGGAGAGCCGTCGCCTCCCACCTCGTACCCCAACCTCCCCTTCTACCCCCCAACTCCCCCTCCTACACTTTGTGCTACGACGAGGACGCCAAGAGGCTGGTCGTGCGGGAGCTCCCCCGTCTCCCACCTAACGCCGTGGAGGTGTTGAAGCTGCCCACCCGCCGGGGAGAGGAGATTGTGCTCGTCTACTTGAGGCAACCCGACGCCATTGCCACCATCCTTTACTCGCATGGCAACGCAGATTTGGGTCGCATGTTCATTCACTTTTATGAGGGGCTTACCCGCCACTTTTGTGTAAATCTGATGTTCTGAGCTTGACCATCTTTTCTCTTTTTCTAGGACTCAAGTTCTTGTTATAAAGTTGATTTCTTTTTGGAGTTTCCCTTTGAGCTAGATGTTTCATGTTGTATAAGTTAGATGTTTCTTTTTTGTTACCTGTTAGAAGAGGCAAGGGGAGGAGGGTTGTGCAAAAAATAAGATTTCTTCATTTCTGTTCCTCTAAACTTAATGCATAACTTGGATCACTTCGCTATTTGTAAAAATTGCAGTTACCAAACACCAATGCCAGGATGGTCACGCATTTAAATAATTCAGCTATTTTCACGAGAAATTTTCCATGACTTGAATGTTTTTCTTTAATTGTTAGGTATGATTACTGTGGCTACGGACAATCAACTGGCACGGTGAGATGCTCAAAGCTTGTGTCCAACGCCACATTCTTTCTTCCACTTATTTCATGTATCATAACAGTGCCTGGTGTTTACACAGCCCAGTGAGCAGAACACATAAGCAGACATTGACGCTGCTTGCAAATGCCTCACTGAGCATTATGGAGTTCTTGAGGAAAATATAATTTTATACGGCCAATCCATTAGGATTGGACCAACCATCGATTTGGCTTCGCGCATACCAAATTTGGGAGCTGTGGTTATACACAGTGGATTTAGACTAGGCTATCCAGCCATACGGGCATACCGGTTTGATTCTGGCAAGGTGAAGTGCCCTTTCTCCATGCACATTATTCAGCATGTTTATAAGCATCAATCTACAGTGTTGTCAGTACCAACCAAAACAAAAAACAATCCAAGTTCAATGTCAGGCTGTCTGATTGAAGATGTTGTATAACATTGATGTGAGGTCTCTTAATCATTAAGTGGTGATTCATTACCAAGGTCTGAGATTAAAAGATCTCTATTTGCTGCCTTTTTTTCAGAATATTGATAAAATTAGTTTGGTAAATGCCCGGTTGCTGTAATTTATTTAGGTACGTTGCCCAAGAGTGTGTTCATTTTATGGCCGAGGCATGTGAAAAAAAAATAAAACATGATTTGGGGCTTGCTAATTAGGCAAACTACACTTAAAGAATGTTAGCACTTAAATTGTTTTCCCGGCCAGAATTTCATATTGGGACAACGGTAATCATTTTACAGATAAAGAACTGCCATAAAAAATAGATGCATATAAAACTCAACACTTTTATTCATTTCTGAACCAGAAATGCATTTGTTCAGTCAAATTCTTTTCCTTGACACATTGGTATTGTGGTGTCAGGGAACGGCAGATAATGTTTTTTTCACATGGAAGGCAGCTATGGGAACCATTCCAGAAAAAGTATGAGAGCCTCTTTGGATCATGGGCGATGGCCACAACTTTCTGGAAGCTTATCCAGCCTACATTCGATATCTGAAACTTTTTCTCAAGTCTTTCAAAAGTAGTGATTCTGAGAAAACTGGGACAAGCGCCTAGGACCAACCAGAGTCTAACTAGCACTTCCAAGTTCCCAGAGCAGCTTATATGATCAACCGAGAAACGGAAACGAATGCACAAAACGGATGCACAAAACATGGATTGCCATACACTAGCTACCCATTTGTATTTGAATACCAACATCGACATTACATGCCCTGTCCAAACAAAATTCATTTACCCATAAAATTTGCGCCAAAATGACAGATATATGACATTTTTTGAGTATTTCCAACAAATTGCTAACTCCATATGCCGTATTTGTAGCTGGTTGGATTGGCTGCAGATGAGAGACAAAAAGAACAAGCAGTACTGTACATGGATTATTGCCATACGGTACATTACATATGAATTAAAAGAAATGGTAAGCAACGCTTGTGGTTAGTGCCTGAAATTTGCAAAGCCCACGATACATCATTTATGTTTAGCTGGCAAACCACAAGTAAAAAAATAAAAGAATGACATTTTATTAATTAAAAAAGAGCTCGGTTACAGCTTCAGTTTTTAAAGTGTCTTGAAGGTAACCGTTGCATTTTACCTATCAGATTGGAGTTATGATGCCATATTGCTCACATCCTTCTCATCTTTCCCATCACCCCTGGGACAATTCTGGCCACTAGGTCCATGATGGGTTTCAGACTGTATCTTCTGCTAAGGTAATGTCCGTTGAAGAAATCTGTGCATCATTTCAAAACTTGTGAATGTGATGACAGCAGCTGGTGTTGTTCTCAAGAGATTAGTTGCACAGCCTCGGTAGAAACCCCTGATTCCGTCTTTTTTATGCACCTGTTTAATACAGTCAACAACACCCAAATAATGGGTATCAGAAGCACGAGCCTGACCTTGCTCCTGCAGTCTTGATCGAACAACCTAAATGCAAATGCAGTTACATAATTAGAGAACGTCCCCCAGAAGCAAAAACGTATTTAGCCATTGTACAGTGGTCTTGAGGTGGTTGGTTACTTGTACCTCATGGGGGTAGGTCAAGGTTGAAGCAAGTATTTTTGAAATAGACGAGGCAATAGCAAGTTCCCCAGCATTGAGATTATCGACAGTTGTACCATCTGCATGCATGCGAAATTAGGCCGTGCCACAACAAAATTAGGGGAAAACATAAACTCATACCTCTTCTTGCCAGGTAAGATTTCATTTTTTCAAATACCGGAAACTGGATTGCCACATGACTTACCCCTATTAGTGCTGGCAAAAGACCACTGTCAATGCAGCGAAAAAGAGAAAAAAATGTTTGGAATTAGCATTAATGCCATAGAAAACAAAAAAACTATATGTGACATCGAAGCTCCTTTTTTTCTTAATGAATTGTAGATTGACCTGTACAATCCTCGGTAGCCCTCTTCATGCATTATCCTTCTAAAAGCAGAAAGTACACCTGTATAAGGCACAATACCTACTCTCATTCCCTGCGTCTAAATACATACAAAA
Organism: Piper betle; assembly: GCA_033002965.1. NCBI lineage: Eukaryota > Viridiplantae > Streptophyta > Magnoliopsida > Piperales > Piperaceae > Piper > Piper betle. Next base: position 203,749 of record JAURVB010012270.1, on the reverse strand, counting down.
AGTTTCTTAAAAACTCATCATGTGTAGATTTAACATATATATATATATAATAATTTAAAAATAAATTCTACTATGTAGTAATTTAAATATTGTGTAACAACCATTTGACCATTCAAATCCTCAAAGTTTGTGCATAAAATGGGGGGAGGAGAATCCTAGAAGAGAAACTTTATCAAAAGTCCAATAACAAAGAGAAAAGTCTTAAGAAGAAGAATGGAGAGAAAATGCAGCATAATAGACTACGCTGAAAATAAAGTAACCTATAAAGGATGGCATGCTCGGAAACCACAGGTGCAGACTGCACTTGCCTACTAGTGCCAAGCACTCATCATCCTAATATTATAAGAAAAACTACTTTCTGGCGGACATAAGTTTAAACTTCATAAAAAGTCAAAAAGATGGAGACTGCCTTGGGGAGTTGGTACATTCATGCAAAGCAAAGGCTCCAGTTAGTACAAACTTAGGGCAACCTGAAGGTTTTCTTCTTTTCATCTTTTCATTATTTTTAGCTTTTAGGAAGCTACCTTTAGAGTCAGGTTCTTCATACAATTTGAGTAACACTTCAGTGACTCAGCGTACAGAGAGTCCTCATAAAACATAAGAGAAAAATGCAAAAACTAGTACCGTGCATTATCATCGTCATTAGATAGACCTCGTAATAAGAATGTGTATCTTCATGAATTAATCAAATTAACTCATTAAACTTCTTCTAAACAGTAACCTTTAATAAGAATGATCCACAAAGATGGAAAATATCAAAACAAGTAAGTTATTTATTTAAACTGTACTCGCATAGAGCAAGTATACACACTTGGAGTCTGGTTTTCACAACCCATAATGGATTAGTAGTTATGGCCGTAGCAGCTCCTGCACCAGATGCAGCTACAACGTTGGCAACAAGTGACAGATGATACTGCCCATCCACTGCAAGATGTAAATCACACCATTCAATAAAAAAATAGAATAAAAACCTTGGTTATAGAAGAAGCACTGATATGAGGAAATTCAATCTACATGAACAGAAACATATACAAAACCAGATATAGAGGAAGGCATTTTATCAACCATTTGATCCCAGCAGCCCCTTGAGTTTCCCATAAACCGTGAAGTATACCTACATCCAGAAAAAGAACAAAGCAATGACCTCAAAGATAGTTATCATTAAAAAGCAGCAACAATCAGGTGCATTCTTAAAATTTTATGATTTTTTTACAAATGGCTCTGCAGGCAAATTGTAAGAAATTTCAATTCACCAATGTGGATACAAATAACAAATGACAATTTTACTGTATCAACAGTAAACAGAATCTCAAGTCCAGTATCTAGACACCGACACTGATCGCCTATGGTATCAAAAACCGAATCACAAGTTTTTTACCGTTCGACTTAAAAGCCAAACAAGAAAAAGACAGAAGAAATGCAGTCAATGATCCTTTCGTGAGGTATACAATGCACAGCAACGATATAGAAATTATAAAAACAACATAAAACTTTCATTCTACCACCTATCAGTAACTCAGAAAGTAAAAAAAAAAACAAAACAAAAAAACAAAATATGAATGATAACTTACGGCCCAGTTGGGTATAAGAGCGATTATTGTTGGTGAAAGGCCGCGATACAGCCCCCTGAAGCCTTCAGTTATGACTATTTGTTCAAGGCCAGCAATAATATAACTACCTGAAACAAAGGTAACATCAAAAAATTTAATATATAACACTGAGACGAGAAGACAATGAAGAGGAAGAATTTGTGAATTTACAACCATCTGCTATTATATACGGATGCAAATTATCACCACCATCACCAACACCTCATATTAGCTAACACATGAGAGAGTACAAATAAGATTGTAGATCCCAAGCTCAAAAAAGCAAATTTTGAAACTCCTACCTCTCTGTTGGGAATGAGGCACTCGTGGCAATCCATGTACCTGAAGTCTTGTCTTAAGAACATCCAATGGACACACAAATGTGGCAGCAATGGCTCCTGATTCATGATCAATCCGTCAGTTCAAGAATCTCCATCTATAATATAACCTTTTTCAAATGAAACAAAAAGACGACAATTTCCCAAAAAAATTTCTTCCAAATCAAATCTTGCACGCACTACACTTCCTTACCAACACCACAAACACCCAGATCACACGGTACATTCAATTAATCAAGCAAAAAACCTCTAAAACCAACAAAGAGAACGAAACTCAAACCTGCAGCAGCGCCGGCCGCGGCGTCGCAGATAAGATCCCTTCCACGGGGCCCTTCCGAACCGGAACCCATCACCAATACCTCACCAATCCATCAAAACCAGCACTTATATACCAAAATCAGCACCGCAACAAGACGATCCCGCCAAAAGGGGATTCAAAGAATATAATTTCGGGGAAACCCGGAAGAAGACCGCAACCATTCGGACCTGAGACTAGGAATTCAAAGAGAAGAAGAGACTATAATCGTTCAAGGAGGCGGGTATTGGAAGGTGAAGAAGGTGACCGGGGAGGGTTGATTCGAGATCGCCGGAAAGTTTCGCAATCGTTCAAGGAGGCGGGTATTGGAAGGTGAAGAAGGTGACCGGGGAGGGTTGATTCGAGATCGCCGGAAAGTTTCGCCGGCGGCGAATATCGTCGCCGGAGAAGTGGCGGAGTGAGAGGTAGGAAGAGGTGTTGGGTTTGGAGTGAATAAAGTGAGTGGGCCAGATTGATATGTGGGCTTCAGATTTCTACTGGAGAAGTGAGATAGGCCCATTTTCTATGAAGCCCATTTATGCAGCACCTTTTTTTTGTTTTTGTTTTTTAAATTATTTTATTTGAGGTTAGCAATTTTTCCTTTTGGAAATGTTTTTGGTGGTTAAGGTGTGGGAACAGGCTCAGCGACCCCCCCTTAGCTCACTATAACTCTAGCGTACAATTTATTTTTATTTTTTAAAAAATCAATTTTTAATTACTCCCAACCAAATTAGAGTTTGCTAAAATTCGGATCAAATCAATTTATCATTTCCCCGATTTCTAAATTTTTAATAATTTTATTTATTGTATAACATTCTATATATATAAAAGAAATTAAGACATGTGTTTCAAAAAATTATTGATACGGTATTTAGATTGGCTAACTATACGATGATGGTGAGTTTAAACTCTTGTTGTTGCTGAGAATATAGTTTCACATCAAAAAACAGATATGAGCTATGACTTTAATAAATAGTACAAGTTGAATTGTTTAAATAGTTAATTAATCATTTTAAATAAAGTCCAAATTTTTTATCGTATTAGGTCTATTAACTCGCGAGCTTACTCTCTCCCATTGTGTCAAATTAAAAAGCCTTAAATGACAAGCCAAAGAGGTAAAGACTCAAAGTGGTAAGATCAAAAAGCCAAAAGCAGAAAAAGACCCGATGAACATTTGACCAATTACAATGTGCTTAGCTGTCTGTCTTGTGATTGTGGAGGAGTGTCAAGATAACCAGACGGTATCGCTCAGAGTGGCGATAAATCACATACGGGTCACTCATAATGTCGAGACAACCTACAATGCTTGCTCACCCCGGTTAGTATTAAAAAAACAAAACAAAAAACAAAAGGATATATAAGTAAAAAAACATAATTGTGTTTGACCAATTTGTTAAATATTTAACCGTCTTAGAAATACGGGTAAGTATTGAAAATATAATCTCACATCTAAAAATAAAAATAAATTTTAACCAAATAGTAAGTGCCTAGCCAGTTATTCAGTCTAAATTTTCTTAATTTTAACCAAGCTGATAATGATTTTATATCAGTAATAGATTGTTGGTTCATCTAAAGTATCCACCCAGATCATGTCAAAAAGATCAACCAGTGACAATTGACAACTTCCTCAAACCTCGACGTAGTGATTCAAGGTTTTTCTTCTGATCTTCACCATACGATATAGGTTCGAACTCAAAAAAGGACAGTTTTATGTACAAACTCGCAACTGCAGATCATGTACAGTACCCCGAAGGTCGAAACAATGAAGAAAAATGGCACGCTATATAAGTAACAGACCCCATTCAAGATCTTAAAAAAAGTGACGACGAGATCAACAAAAACGAAAACTAAAATCATTTAGGTACTAGTGTTAGGAGTGGTGAAATTGCTCAGCCATGGATCCATCACCGAGTCTGGCGATGGCGGTGGAATGTTCTTCAACAGACCCGCATCCTCTCTCGGGTTATGATCGCCACCCTGCTCTGTACTACCAACCCCATGGCCATGCAGCTCTCCAAGCTCAATCCGCTTTAGCTCCGTCACAACTTCGTCCATGCTCGGCCTGTCGTCCTTCTCCTCCCCGAGGCACCTAAAAGCCACCTCCGCCATGTACGTCATCCCCTTTTTCACCTTGGAGTCCGAGTTATACCCAAGAGATAGGTCCACAAACTCGTCCAAAGCCCCGCTTCGGATCTTGCTTATCGCCATGTTTGCGAGGTTGATATCATGCCGGTGTCTGGTGATGTCAACCGCCGGCTTCGAAGAGATGAGCTCGGCCAGCACCACCCCGAAACTGTACACGTCGCTCTTGTCGGTGAGCTGGTAGCACTTGTAGTAGTCCGGGTCGAGGTAGCCCGGGGTGCCCTGCGGGGAGGTGGAGATGTGGGTGACGTCCAAGGGGAAGAGTCGCGAGAGGCCGAAGTCGGCCACCTTGACGCGGTAGTTGTTGTCGAGGAGGATGTTGTTCGTCTTGACGTCGCGGTGGATGATGGGCGGGTCGATGGCGTGGAGGTAGGCCAGCGCCTCGGCCGTCTCGACGGCAATGGCGAGGCGGACGGGCCAGGTGAGGCCCCCGCTCTGGGCTCGGCTGCCGTGGAGGTGGTCGGCCACCGTCCCGTTGGGGATGAACTCGTAGACCAGTAGAAGTTCGCGGCTATGGCGAGAGGTGCAGCCGTAGAGGGTGACCAGGTTCTGGTGCCGCAGCGTCGACAGAATCTGCACCTCGTTCAAGAACTGCTCCACCCGCCGGAGGTTGTTCTCGTACAGCCTCTTCACCGCCACCGATCGACCATCCTTGAGCTTCCCTGTTTTTGCCAGACAAACAAAACAAACAGAGTTGTTTATAAAGCAAAGACTGATTAATGTAGATGAAAGAGTGGCAGTAATGATGAAGAGATGATGATAACCATAGTAGACAGTGCCGAAGCCGCCATCGCCGAGCTCTTTAGAGGAATCGAAGTTGTTGGTGGCCTCTTCGAGCTCTTGGTAGGCGAAGACATGGGTAAGGTAGTTCATGCTTTTGCCGATTGACTTCTCGAGATCGTAATTGGAAGAGCCGTCGGGGGTGATGTTGCGGGCGAGAAGAACAGATGAGGCTTTGACAAGGCGTTTACGTCGTCGGTAGCAGATGGTAATGACAGCGAAGATCGCTGCCATGGCGCCTATGACCCCAGCTACAACACCTGTACCGGAAACAATACAAATATACGTTTACAGATTACGTACTCCGTGCTAGTAGAGGAAAAAATTTTAGCTCCGCCCGGGATGATCGACACGGCGTCTCTACCGGCGTCGCTCCCGGGCGGAGCTAAATATGGTTCTATTGAGAGATGGGTCACGGTGATTACCAATAATGACACCTCTCTTCTTACTGCGGGACTTGCCTGCATTGAATTCTGAGTTAGTTAGACATGCACTTCAATCGTACGGGCTTCTACGAATGTAACAAAATAGAATGCTGACAAAAGTATGTAATAAGGAGACAGGAAAGAGAAGTTGCACTCTGGAAGTGAGAACTGCTACTTGACGGACTAGAGCTTGTCGTTAAAAAAATAAAGAAAGAGCTAATAATGAATTTCATTTTTTTTGATACAGACTGCTCAACCATGCTCCATTGACCAAACTGTGTCCATCCAACATAACTTGACAAGGACAGATTCCCCTGTTCCCACAAGGTGGTTGTTGTCGATGTAACGTTGTCAGTTTTGAAATCTCGGCCTTCTTACAATAGTAACAAATTAGAAAACTCACCTGCATGAAATGTAACATTTTTTCCCCAAGTAAAGCTAGCTAGACCAACGTTGGCAGCTATTTATAAAATTCTCAAGTTGTAAAGATGGATCGAACGCATAAATTGTAGAAAATTTATGCTTGGATTTCAACAATAGGGATTAGGAGAGAGCTAAAAAATTATTAGTCGCAGTAACAAGGCGCCTTTCTTGAATAGCTGCAGTAGACCTTGCCAATAGGCAAAAAGGCACTGCCGTGTCTGCCGACACTGAAATGACGGAAATAATGGTCGACACCAACCGGATAATAAAGAAGTTCATTCCCGCAAAGAAGATAGATAATTTGAGTTACACTCAATACGACGATAGGTGAAGTTGGCCTCGTGTGGATATGTACAGTTGAGCAAGAGATATTGCTGGCCTTGTGATATCTGGAAGGAAGAAGTGAGAAAAGGGGAAGATGTTGAAGGACGATTGGCAAATCCGCTGCGTCCAATTCTGGTTGACCACCCGAAGAGATTGATTCCCTTGGAAAATATTTAGAGCAGAGTAGTCATCACGAGCTGTCCTGAGAATAGGGCGGCGATCTCTGCATACAAGATCGAAACCCGACTAGGCCGCAGTGCGGTGGCTGGCTTGGGATACAGAAAGGGTAGCTAATGTTTCGGCCTTCCCCGCACTGGCAAGGCGGCTGCAAGCCTCATACTAGGGTCAGTAGAGCTGGACAATGAAAAGCTGGGGAAGAAACAGATGACCAAGGAGAAGAACCAGGTTGTTAAGGGGAAGCCAAGCTCCATTACAGACTCGACGCAGAGGGGTAGAAGATATGTTGATGTGCTAGGACAAGAAGGGAAGAGACAGGTATGAGTGTGTCCTTTATGGAGTGTATGTGTATTATCAATGAAATACTTTATAGGGTTTTAGATCTTGGTGATAACACCATCTTATTATGACACTGATAAACCTAAGATGATGCTCGCAGGAAAAATAAAAACTGATGTAGATGATGGAGGGCTGGCTGTTCCTGTCCGTGTCTAGATAAAAAACAATGTCACCTTGTTGATCAGATTGGCTCGCCGGTTCTCACCGAACCAACCTATATGAACAAATTCTCTGTTTTTTTCTAGACAAGTAAACGATGGTCTGTCTATTCTAATCGCTAAGAAAAATAAAAAGCTATTAATCATCTGGTTTAATGATCAAATCCTGATACTGACTACGAAATTTCTTCAGACAGCCCTATGAAAAGGAGAGATGAATTAAAGATAATGATGAAAAGGGAGACATGACAGAACCTGGAGGGGCGGTGGGGGAGATGGAGGTGGGGCAGGAGGGAGACACCGATCCATCTGAGCAAAAGCAGGTTGGCTTAGCAGGATCACTCTGATTGAAGCCGCAGACACCATCGCTGTTCGTACAACCAGGGCACCATTCTTCCCCTACCACCCACCGTAACTCAACTCCTTCCTTCATAACATCTCTGATCGCCGACGAATTTCGACCGAGTTGGTTCAAAGCCATTGCTGGAACACCCACCTTGACAAGATTCGAGCAGCCCAGCTCCCTTGCCCCGGCAACCGTATAAATTTCAGAATACCTTGCATCGTCATATGCCCAGTAAGAATAACTTGCGTCATTGCCAACCCCTGTACACATTTCCTTGAATCCCATAGTGCTGAAATTTGAAGGTGCCGGGCTATAGTTGTAGCCCTCGTTGGGACTTTGGGGACTTTGGGAACAGCCAGTCATTAAGACGATAAATGGCCCGTCCCCCGTGGTGAACTCCAGCATGGGGTTCGTGATGCGTTGATACGAGGAGCTGTTTGGGCATCCGTCCATCCCCAAGACAGCTTTGTCCACCAGGGTCACTGCCCTGTCCGAATAAGTGATGTTCTTAACTTCGTATCGCATCGAGTCTAATACAATCTCTGGTTTGTCGTCTTCACAGGTTAGCATCAAATTTGGCTGCCCACAGTAGGAAGGCCGATTGTTCATGAGGAATGGGTAGCTGACCTCGACCCCGCCGCATCGGAGTGGTCTCCTGCAGGCATCGTATCTGTTGTCTTCCTGAGAAGTGATAGCTTGGGAGAAGAAGATGGTAGCTGCAAGGAGAGCTAGGAAGGATGGTGGACACATTTGAACGCTCTGATGTGAAGCAGGGTCCGGTGGCCTTGGATCTTCATAGCTAAGAACGAACAATTCGTGCTACCAACTAACTATTTTTTTAGGAAGAGAGCAGGTATATGTCAAACTCTTAGGTAAGAAAGACAGACAGGGCAAGGTGACTAGAATCTCGAGGCAGGAGGAAGCAGTTGCAATGTCTAACCAAAGTTTCTCGGGTAGAAACTATGGTGGATGACTTATTACATGGAAATTGTGATGTTGTTGGAAAATAGCACCAACCTCATCAGAGGCACAAGATTGGAAGTAGCCTAACAAATCACTACCGTCTGTACAATACGTATTACAGATGGTATGTGACTAATGTTAGGCGTGTAGATGAATTAGGTGTGGAAGATATTTGAATGGGCAATGGATATCCCAAAAACGACGACTTCGTAACACAGACAGAAAAAGGCATAACACGACGTGGAAACAGACAGATAATGAACAGATTACAAAGAGGAGTCAATGCGTTAGCAGGAGAAAGATTGAGATTCAATCAATCGTAGTTGGTGGCCGGTGTAGATGGCGACGTTCTTGCTGTACCAGCTCAAATAAGTCAGCCCCTTGTGATGCACTAGCGTGATGATCATGTTTGTTGAAACTTGAAACAGCCCGCAAAAGCAACAGCCTAATTATTTTACCCAAATGTGCCGTGCTATACTATAGAAGATAAGGTTAACCAGTGCAAGGAATATGGTTGTCACCTTGTTAAATTGAGGAGCTACTCAGATGACGAGAAAACTGATCAGAAGAGGAAGAATGGAAAACGAGAACCAGGTATCTGCTACTTAATTAGTTATACTTGCCGAACAGCCAATCTAGAAGTGGGACAGTTCAGAGTGAAAGACTTTGTCTCTTTTTTGGGGGGCCAGAAAAGGAGAAATTAAGGATGGCTAAACTCACCAAGAACATTAATAGAGCATCCGCTCACGGCGGTGATGCATGAAGACCGCGAGCTTCAAATATTTTAGTCAATGACCAACAATAGAGCATCACTTACTGGCATTGAGAAGACAGGATTAAAATAATTGAGAACCAAATCTCCAAAGGTGGGGTGAGATTTCACTACACATATATACTTGAGAATTAAATCGAGATTTTTCATGATTTTTACTGATGTGGAATTTTTTCATGATTTTCATGATTCACTAAAAAAAAGACTAATCCGCATGTTCTATAAACATGGTGGAGAGCCACCCTGAACCACACCAAATTTAGCCTTAAAGAAAAATTTTAAAAAATTTCTATATTTAGATATATTTGAATTTGAGGTTAAATATATATTAATTTTAAAATTTTTCTTCTAGTAATATATGTGGGCAAAGCTTTATATCTTCGAAAGCCAGAGAAAAGTGGGTAGGAAAACTTTTATCTGCATTTTTTAAGTTAGAAAATATTAAATAAATAACACATACATACCTTAAAATATCTCTACATATAAAATGAAATTTATATTTTTTCTTCGACCAAATTAGCATAAATAAGACGCTACTTTCTCCAGAGCATTTTAATAGAGAAAAGTCACTTTTTTAATGATCTGTTATGATTGTTTTTTCTTATTGGTATATTCCCCAAAATCTCGACCTATCAAAGAAAATATTTTTCCAAATAATTAATGCTTATATATATAACTATTATAAATGGGGATGTTTTTTTTTCAAAAGTTCATGTAAATGTTATGTCAGGTACAAGAAAAATATCAAGACAGGCATTTGTCCTAACTTTTATGGATGGTTATGCATGTATTATTGTCCTTGTATTACCAATGATGATATCGGGAAAACTTGATGAATATTGTTAAAAAAAGTATGTTGGCTTTTTTACTTTTATTTTTATTTTGTTAGGAGATGTTAAAAGTTAAACAATTGAACTCTTGTTTTTTAAATGCTTTTAGGTTTGAATTAAACTAGTTAAGATGTTGTATCATGCCAACTTGTACTAGAGATAAATTTTACTCATTAAATAATGAGATGGATTATAATAATTTTATATCTTAAATATAAACTCTCATTGATCTTAAATATAAATTCTAATTAAATGAGAAGATAAACTATAATAATTTAATTTTTTTATTATATATTTTTTTCAGAACAAGTAGATTAAATCTCACCCAAAACTCTTCCTCTTCGCCTCCAACTAGCCCAAAACTCAATATTAGTTAATATTTACTTATAATTGTTTAAAACATGTGTGTTTAGTTAATTATACATTAATATTTAAAATTCAATTTTAAAATTTCTTCATACAATTTTTGCTTTTGATAATTTCAAATTGATTTAAATGAGAAAGACTTTTTAAAATATATTCGGAATAATTGTGTTTACAATTAAATATTTATAGCTATTTGCATTTCAAATTATTTTATATTTATTCATATATTATTAATTAAATTAAAATATATTACATGTTAAAAATAATAAATATTTCTATACAACTTTAACTAATTATATAACATTTAAGTGTAATTTTGGTGATTAAAAATTAAAGGCCACTTAGAAGTTTGAATTTTTTTATGCAAGATAATTTACATTGGACACTTGATATAAATATTTAGTTTTGACCTTAACAAGATGATATTTATCAAGAATTTTCAAATATGAATTTGTAGATGTTTTTTATTAAGTTTTTAAATTATAAAATTATTATATACTTCTTTATCAAACTTTAGTTAAAAGTATATTTTTTTAACAATTTTTAATATTATATATCTCTAATTTTATTTCTTAATAAAATTTTAAAATGTTTGTTAACTAGTTTACTAAGTATTTGTGGGAGGAACAAAATTTATGCCTACTCAAAAATTACTTTATTTCCATATAGTTAGACATTTATTATAACTATGGTAAGGGGTGAACAAACATTAATTAAAAACGATAAAGTTTAAGTAACATAACCTGATTTAGTAATTTGATTAGGTTCAATTTCAATAACAACAATAACAATAATAATAACAACAATTAATAATAATAATTACTAATGATAATACTAATAATAATTACTAATGATAATAATAATAGTAATATATTCGATTTGTATTTTTATGAAAAATGAAGGTACTTAAATGAGTGAAGAAACTCGATTTGGATTGACCCCAAAACCAATAAAGTCAAACCTACAAAACTTATTGTATCTATATATTGAAGCTGTTAGTTCAAAATAAATTTAGTTATCATTTAATTAGTTTACCCGATCTTGTCCGACCGTGGGGTAAGATTCAACTTAATTTTATTTTTAACTCGTGATTAATTAGAAAAAAAAGATTACTTAAACGGACATGACATTTGCTTTGATTAAAATGTGCAAATATCAGGCGAGTCATGTCCGTCTGACCGATATCATAACACTAGGGAATTAGGGGGAGCTCGATTGTGAAGAGAGAAGCGGGATGAGATGAACGTACCTCCATCGTCACAAGACCTGTCATGGAATCCATCATCACAGAAACAAACGAAGCGCATCGTCCCCGACGAATTTCTGTACCCACAGGAGCCTTGTGTCTCCTCGCAAGCGATGCAATTTAGAGCCGAAGTCCAATTCAATTGGAATCCATCTCCAAGCAGTCCCCCGAAAGAATTGATCAAAGAGCCCGGCTCCCCGTGCACGGGCGCCAAAACATTGTCCATGCATCCTCCAAACCAATCGAAAGACACGTCAGGAGGGTATATCCCGTCGATAAAAACGAACGACCTCCAATATTCATTATAGTTATTATAGTTGAAGCAAGAAGGCGAACTGGACCGCAGAATTTGCTCCGGGGGGAAGAGCAGTTGAAGAAGAAGCGAAGGAATGTGTCGTTGTCGGTGAAGGACAGCTGACGGTTGTCGTCTAAGGTCACGTTTTTGGTCACTCTGGGGCATGATCCCTCGGCAACGTCGGCGTCTATGGCAATGAAGGTTTTGCTATCATAGTCGATGCTTTGAACGTAGTAAACATCACTGGAAAGATGGAGAAGAACCCTTTCCCCGTCGTCGGAACAGGTGAGGCCGAAGGAGGGGTACCCACAGTAGTTGTTTGTACCATTATTAAGCCAGAAAGGGTAAGAGTAGCTGGTATTCCCGCACTGGAAAGGTTGGCAACTCTCACTTCTCGCTGTGGCTTCATTCGAGGAGGAGATCAAGAGGAGACATGCGACTAGAAGAATATGATAAGGGCGATACATGGGTTGATGACAATGGAGGATCATTAAAGGCTTCACAACAATAAGATTGGAGCAGGGGTGAAGCAAAATTGCCTCTTATATTGTTCGCCCCCTGTTTGAACGCACCATATACCATGTAGTCAGGCTAGCACAGAACCAGCCTTTTTTTCCAGGTGGTTTTCTTATGAAGATACGCATATGACACAAGACTCGAGACTCAGACTCCCACCTCCATCGCCGAAACACCGATCCAGAAGTAAAAACCGCGGCTTCGTAATCTATATTTTCCAAAGCCAAGCTTCGTCATCTTTCCATCTAAGAACACGGGAACGGTTGCACAAGTCGACAACTACATTAACATCGTACTTTTCAATTACGTCTCTACCACGGCACGGGGTAGGCACGTAGCACGTGTCAACAACTACATTAACAACGTACGATTCAACCAACTTGGAAGGGGTGGGAACAGACCGGCAGCTCAGTTGACGTGTTTAACATTTTAACTCTTCTAATTCTGATGAGGTACGCACAAGGAAGATTTGATCAACAATTAAGGACATTGATCAAGTGGTGTAAGATGCTTCCCCCGATTCCAATGAATTGCTTCGATAAAGTGTGATTAACGACCCCCCAATGCGCGGCTAATTAATATATATATAAATTTGTTCAAGTGGCCACTAAGACAGATATCTAGGTTCAACGAGTCAAGTACGGCATGCGTGTAGTCTAACTAAGGAAAAACGGTGCTAATACATTCGTCCTCAATAAATATTTAATTAAGTAGCTTCTGATCCACAAGGCATTACTAGAGATATTTTTTGACTCGACTCGCTACATATATGCACCCCCTAGACACGGCCCCTCGGCCCAAAATTTAAATTCTACTCTGCTCGGGAAATTTTCATCTTCCGCCTAACTCTTTTCCAATATATTTGGCAAAAACAAACAAGTTAAGAATCAAACAAGCATAGATGGATACGAGATTTAGATAATATTTTTTTCTCAAATTTGGCTTTATTAAATACTAGGCAAGATCTCAAGGTATGTACAACTAATTTCAGATAAATTTTAATTTTATAGATAAACTTTAATAAATTATAATAATTTAATATCTTAAATATAGAATATAATCGACTTTAAAGATATATCTGTTTTGACTAAAAAGATGAATTGTAATTAATTGGTTTTTTATTATATATATTTTAAAGACAATTAGATAGACTCATATGAGCGTAAAGTTAAAAGTTGACGTTAATCATGTTTGAAACAGTGACTTTGAAGCGTAAAAGATATTTTTATTATTTTTATTATATTTTAAGATTTTTCTTATATTTTAATTGACTGATTCTTTTTTAAAAAAATATTTAGGCCAGTATTGAGTTTTCCTTCTATAAATAAGAGTAGATTAAGTAAAGGTTAAGATTGAGATACATTAATCAACTTTAAAAAATATACCATTTTTATTATTTGATAAGAGGAATTAAATTGAAGTTACGTATGATTTTATTTCCTATATATGAGAGAAAATACGTTTCCAGGTTGTAAATGTTGATTTTCCTCACCTATATCGATACAAACTGTTCTCGAAGTTGGAAATTACGTGGGTTTTGCTTTGAATTAAGCCGTTTTCAGTGATGTATGATGTCCTTTTTAAATTCCAAGCAAGTGACATATATTATGTTGAATATTCATTCAATGAATCGGACCTTTGTCGCGAGGTGTTTATCCATCCTCATCACTTATGTTAATTTTTCAATTGTTGTGTTATATATCTTTGGCCAAGCTTTTGGTCTGCTGATCTGTTGACTTGTTGAATCCGGGTAGCCATGAATTGTAATCCATGACTCCATCTTGTGGGTACTATTCTAAAATGTTTTTTATCAATCAAAGAATTGAGTCCCTCGATCTTAACACATTCTTTAGAACAATGCTCAATGGCCTCATGATCTGAAACTGTAGCAAGTCTAAGAAAATGAGAACAGACAATCAAAAGGACAAGAAGTTGGACATTTAAACGGCGTTGTCTAACACACGACTCGGTCACATTTTTAGCGCTGAGCAGGAGACATATTCGTTAAATCTGACAAACCTGCAATTAAACAATTTTATTTGTAGGGTGATTCCTGGCTCTTTCCCTACACATGCCTCCTCAATCTAGAAGGTTTAGTAAGTACGAAGTAAATTAGGTTTCAAAGCCAGTGTCGCTTTATGTGCAATTTGGAAGGGGTGGCTCACAAGAAATGTTCGCCATTCTAAAAAGACGGTCGTGTGAAGTAACGAAATCAGACATGTTAAAATTCTCTGGGTTCATGCTAAAAGTGAGAACTCTTTGTACTCGTATGCATGAGTATCTTCAGTGGTCTGTCAATTTTCCAAAAATTATTGGCAAAAATTAACAGCCCTGGAGACGTGTGTCGTCGCATAGGCTTTGCAATGATAGGTAGCGGAGCCAAGGCTTGGCGCTACTATCACATTAAATCAGCCCAGCTTGAGGTAGCTTATTGCAAAATAATTTATTCTATATATGCATAACATTTATAAAAATAAGATTCATAAAGTAATGAACTAAATTAACATAATTAAGATAAAAGTTCATAATTCACTGGTTAAAGTCCGAGTAATTGATGAAAATTTTAAGTCTCAACTATTTTATACTCTGACTAATTAATGCAGTCTAAAAATAATATTAAGTTTTTAACATGATTAAGCCCGAGCTGAGCTTGATCGCGCTTGGACCAGCTGAGGCTCAATTCCGCTTAGAAAATTACAAGTTGATATTGCGTTGGCTGAGTCACCTTGTTGCCACTCTACTCCACGGCACTTGTGATTTTCGTGGTTGGGCCCAACATAGGGATCCTAATATCCTATATCCTATAATATGGCCCTTCGAAAAATATGTAATATTTTGAGGTACTTGAGTCGTTGAGGTGGATTAACCGCATCTCAAAAAATGTGAAGTTATATATAAATAGAATCTCATCGTACGAATTGGTTTGTACATTCATGTCATAACACATGAAGAGTAAAAACTATAGTTTTTATCAATAATGAAATTTATAAAAAATAAAATAAATTTATGGATGAAATCAAATACATAGTCATTATAAAAAAAATATTTGGTTACTACGGAACAATCAATATATTTTTAATATCGAATTAGCTAGAACATAAATTAAGCATTGGGTAGAATCTTTCTTTAGTGTCAAAATAATATTTATGAATAATCATCAATTCTAAGAAAATGGTAGTAGAGTGAAACCTATTATAAGACATACAATACATTACAAACGTACAATCTTTACAGGGCAATCGGGTTATAATAGTCTACTTCTTATAAAAAAAAGAACTATATATATATATATATATATATATATATATATATATATTGAATAACCATGTTAGGGGTTCACACTTGACAAAAAAAGGTTTACTTGTAAAATTTAAAAAAATTCTCATGTTTCGGTGTGTGTATAGTTTTAGAGCCTTTATTATTGAGGCATTTTTCACTCGAAGTTCTTATCATTCAAATTATCAATACTATCTGCTTACCCAAAGTGTTTAATTTATTATATAATTACACTTTTTTTATATTTAAGGAATAAATTAAAAAATGGAACTTTAACTCACTATACGTAAAATGTTAAACTTTAATTCAGTAAGTGTACTTGATCTTAAAGTTTTTTTTCTTTCAAAATCTATAAATAAAAACAAAGCCAAGTTTGAACTCATTTGCCTTCTATATGGTCTATTTATTCACAATCTTTCATGTATAAGAGTCAAATTCTTATTTTACTAAATTAATGAGCTCGTATTTTAAAATTAGTCTTAATTTTGGTAGCTCTCTAAATTAAAAAAAACTTTATTTTTATCTAAATTAAAAAAAATTGAGACCATTGATAAAATTCATATATGCAAGACTTATTACTAAAGAATAAAAAATAATTTATTTTTACGCTCTTTATGATTAGAGTATAATTTTAAGACCCCACACAAACGGGAACTCTCAAAAAGAATGAATTAAAAAAATACATAATTAGAAAATCATACAACTAATTTTTTAGATCTAAATGGCTTAAATATTTCTTTTTCTAGAAATAGGAGATGTTTTATTGTTAAGATCTTTATCATGTCATAATTGTCGAAATGACAACCCTTCAACATTGTAATTTATTGTAGGATGATGATAAAGATGGATTGTTGGTGTGCTAAAGGGGAGATAAAGATGGTTTAGAAAAAAGAGAGGAAATAAAGATAATTTGCTCGACAATTCTGTAATTAATAACTTTGCAGTTAGGGCGTATACACAATGGTCAAATTATGATCCTTTGAATTGGTTCTTTTATAAATCTTTTGGCTTGTTAATGTAATGTTAATATTCTCGATAAAAAAAATAATTTGCTTCAAAAGATATCGCAATAAATAATTTATTTTCCAAGATTATCAATATAGACAAGTTTGTTTTAACACTAGGAAAATTGTGCCTTAAGAAATTCTAATTAAAATACATAAAATCTTTATGTTGAATATATATATATATATATATATATATATAAACTAATAATGATATATTTTAGTTATTAAATTACTAAGTCTAATTATGAAAACTATAATTAATTTTCTATTCCATAATAGCATGTATGGTAGGAAAAATAACCACGTGAAATCATATATTTTCTCAAACTAGAAAATATAATAGAAGCTAGTAAGCAAAAGAAATTTAAACCTAAATGAGAAGTTGTAGTAAATATTGCTTAGAGTATGACAGAAGTATTAAGTCAAATTAAAAAAGAAAAAACATTATTTATACAAGAACAAAAATCAATATACTTGAAAAAGAAATTGTCTAATTAAAAAGAAGAACAGAAATCTTAGAATTAAGGAATCTAGACAAAGAAGTAGAGTAAGAAGATTTAGAAAATTTAAACATTTTTGAAAATTCTGAATTCCATATAGGAGAATCTTCTAAAGAAATAGAAACTACAAATGATTACATAAATGCTATTGAACAAACTATTTTTCGAAGATATATAATAAAAATAAAGATAGTTGTTAATTAAGAATTTTCACTAGAAACCTTGGTCTTAGTAGATCTTGGAGTTGATAGGAATATAATAAAAGAATGATTAATTCTTACTCGATACTATGAAAAGACTACTCAAGCCTTATCTACTGTTAATGATCAAAGATTAAAAAATAAATTATAAACTATCTACTGTTGTGGTATCTATTGAGGAAGTTTGCATGTTTCACTTTTATCCGAGTACAAGATACTAACACAGAAGTCATATTAGATAATTAATTGACAATTCTAATTGAACAATTTGCAATAGATGATGAATAAATCCTTACAAATCTTAAGGGAAAAAATGTAATGTTTAAATTAGAATTCCCCAAAAGAAAATTTTTCATTTATTCGTTCAAAGGAAAATCTCTAATGAAAACTGCCCATATAAATTTTCTTAAGGAAGAAGTGCAAATTCTTAACATTAAGAAAAATTTAGAAACACCAGAAAATAAATATAAGTTTAAGACATTCCAAAAGTTGTTTGAGGAAGAATTATGCATTAATCTCCTTATTGTTTTCTGGGAAAGGAAAAAACATGATCTATTAAAGTCAAATTGCCACAAAAGCTAGGCCAAATTAAATGAGCAAAGAATTAGTTACGTATTGCCAAACTGAAATAAAAAACTTATTAAAAAAACTACTTAAGCCTAGTAAGTTTCCTTGGTCCCGTCCAGCATTTTATATTTATATAACGTTTTAAATAGAAAAATGAGCCCCTAGATTAATTATAAATTTTAAATCATTAAATAAAGTACTATAATGGATTAAATATCCTATTCCAAAAAAAAATCCTATTTAAAAGACTACATGAAGCAAAAGTTTTCAGCAAATTTAATTTAAAAGCAGGATTCTACCAAATTCAAATTATAGAAAAAGATAAGTATAAAACTATTTTCAATGTCCTAATTGGACAAATTGACAGGAACATTATGCCTTAGACTAAAAAATGCCCCTTCTGAATTTCAAAATATTATGAATGATATTTTTAATTCTTATGTCCATTTTATAATTATCTATATAGATGATGTATTGATCTATACTAATAGTATCGAACAACATGTTAAACACCTAACCCAATTTTATAAAATTGTAAAGATAAGTGATATAATTTTATCAAAATGAAAAATGAACCTAGTTCAAACAAAAACAGGATATTTAGGGCATAAAATTAAAACAAGATATATTTGTCCAATCCAAAGAGTCATTAATTTCCGTAGCAAATTTCTGGATAAATTAAAAGATAAGACACAATAATAAAGATTCTTAGGATGTTTAAATTATGTTTTTGAATTCTATAAAGATCTTGCTGTAGATTGTAAACTATTATGACAAAGGTTACATAAAAATCCTCCATCATGGACTGATGCTCATACAAAGGTAGTCCAAACCATAAAGAAGAAAACAAAATTTATTCCTTACTTAAGTTTGTTTGATCCTTTTACTTTGAAAATTGTTAAAATGGATGTATTTGAATTAGGATTTAGGGGTATATTAAAACAAAAAAGAAGTAAAAAGAACATAGTAATAAGATACTGTTCAGGTTTATGGAAGGCTACTTAACAAAAATATTCAATAATTAAGAAAGAAAGGTGGAACATAGTAAATTGTATCTTAAAATTTTAAGATGACTTATTAAATAAAAAATTCTTCCTATGAATTGATTTTAAGGTAGCAAAAAATATTCTAAAAAAGGATATTAAAAATTTAGTCTCCAAATACATCTTTACAAGATGGCATGCCATATTAGCCATATTCAATTTTGACATAAAATATATCAAAGGAGAGATAAACTTTCTTCCTGGTTTCTTAACTCATAAAGTTTTGGAGGTGTAATAGAAGGCAAAGGTAAGTCTCAGCAAAAAATATCCCGATTAAAATATATTAAAAAGGTAAGAAATAATGTGAAATATGAGTTATCTTCTACCCAAGGTCAACTAAGTCATACTTCTACCAGCAATGATTTTTATAATCAAATTAGCCCTTATGAAAAACCATATCTACTTAACATATGCTTACTAAATGAAGATTTGAAAAATGTCCAGAATGAAAATCAAATTTCATGTGGTTTGTGATATCTCCCCTGTCATTCACACCTTTTAGTAACTTTTAGAAAAATTAAATATTATTATGAGCTTATTCTTAAAGGCATTGGATCTTATACCTTTTTTTTATAAGTTCTGAAGAATATAAAAATCCTAATAATATTATAAGAATTATAAATATTATATCACCCTTGGAATTCCAATGAATATAATTATTTAGATTATAATTCTGTTTGTTCAAAAACCTATATATTCTAAAATAACTCTAAAAAAAATTTGGTTCTTTCATCTTGATTTACCTAAATTAAATAAATTTCTCTCTACGTTTGCCCAGTGGACTTTAGTCATCAAGAAAAGTTCCTCTTTTATTACTATAATATATTTGTTTTACAAATATATATTACGATAGGATAAGTTCGACTCTCCTTTTACCGTACCAACCAAGTTCTTCCCATATATTACACAGTAAAGTGCTTGCCCTTTCCCACGGATAGATAGTGGACCCACAGCGCTAAATGGGATCCAACGGTCCCTCGCACGTGCCACCGACTTGTTTCCTCGTCACCACAACATCCACACCAGCTTTCACCGCCAACATCCACGTAGCGTAGCAATCCCCATTTCGGTTTTCGATACGCCACGTCCACCGTACGCCCGATTCTCTACCGTTCAATCAACTCGCGATCCGCGTCGCGGCCGATCCACCAATCATAGCCCTCCTTTCCCAGAGCCCACTCCCCTATTAATGTCGTCTTCTTCCTTTGGACTCCCCCGACTTTGGCTCCTCCCACCCCACCAAAAATAATCAAAATACTAAAAAAAAGCGATCCTTTCGTTGCATCCTTCGTTCCATCGATCAGATTGTTGCAGGCATTCGAATTCTTGATTTTTTTCCCCTGCTGTTGTTCTGGGTTGTGAATTTTTGAGATTTTTTGGCTTTTTTTGGGATTTTTTGACGTGATTTTGGCGGGGTTTGGAGTTGTGGAGGATCTGGAGATGTCGGGGGCGGGATTGCAGGTTATCCGCAACCACGGCGGCGATCGGTGGTACGGCCGGGGCGGCGGCAGGAGGAGCGGCCAGTTGTGGCGGTCCCAGGGGCGGGCGCCGTTACCGGCGAGGCCGGACGTCGGGTTTGGCAACCGGCGCAGACCTTATGCGGCCCCGGCGGTTTCGCCGTCTCTTCCTCCGCCGGAGCCGGCGGAGGAGCGGCGGAGCAATCTGGATCGGTTCTTGGAGGCGACGACCCCGTCGTTCCCGGCGCAGTTCCCGCCCGAGGTTTGTTTCCCTGTTTTTGGGTTGTTTGGTGTTTTCTTGTGGGCGACCTTGATGTTGTGTTCTTGTTGTGACAGACGAGGGCAGGGGGTGTGGATGATGATCGGAATGCCGACGCCTATTTCAATCTTGGGGACTTGTGGGAGTCTTTTCGGGAGTGGAGTGCATATGGCGCCGGCGTGCCGGTTTTTCTGAATGAGAAAGAACAGGTTGTGCAGTACTATGTGCCTTATCTCTCCGGTATACAGATTTACGGCGGGCTTACGCCTTCGGGTCAATCAAGGTAATCTTCTTTGTAGGATGTCATAGTTAAATTTCGGTTCTTCAAATAATGTTTCTTGAACTTTATTGGTGCGGAGTTGATGGTTCTATTGAATATTCGTATTTGATGTATTGATCATAAATATTTCCGTATGAACTGCTGATTGATTAGTAGCTGCCCTTGGTACATACAATCATATGTATGGCTGGAGTTGAATTCGCTAACAGGTTGGAAGCGAGCCATTGTTTCGTATAATGCGTAATAAGCCAATGCAATCTATGCATTTGGAAGATGATGATAAATTGGGTAATGCGGTCAGTGATTAATTGTTGTATCCGGCCCAATTATTTGATGTTGCTGGAATTTTCTTCAATGTGATCTATTCATGATTGAATAAGATAACTACTTCTTTTAGTTGGGCTCAGTATTTTAATGAAGTCACATATTTCTACTAGAGTTTTCTCCTCAAGTTGTCGGAGAATTGTAACAATAATATAATATTTGTGGTTTTTCTCTTGGAGCTGGCTGTTCAAACAATTATTGTTTTGGATATAGCATGATAACTTTATGCTGCTTGATTTGTGTTATGTTTTCCGAGGCGGTTAGGTTCTTTAAGTTGATGTATTAACTTTTCCATCATTCCCTCTTATGTTTTTCTAAGATAGTGTATTCTATGCCTTATACAGTCGTGTTCTTTGAATTGCTGTAAATTCAGTACTTTTATTTTGTCTTTCATTTTATCAATATGGCTATGTTTGGTAGCGCGAAGTATAATTATAATTGTACTTGAATATGCCTGTCAATTCAATACATGGTCTTATATATGTATCCTTGTAATTTTCTTTCAATTGGATCACGGTTGATATTAACTTCTTTGAGGTAGTTGTGACATTACTGCGGGCTGATTCTATTAGTTTTTGCTTAATAATTTGGTACTTTGCCTTAGAATGTGTTTTGTTTATTATGTTTATGTTTTTGCTGTCACATAAAAAGCCTTAAACAGTCCCTCTCGAGACTTAACTATTTGAAGAAAGAGTTCACTTTTCCCTGGAATGCAAATTTTGATTTGTCTATGATTTTGTTTTTGAAAGGTGCACTGGATCTGCTGCAAATGAGAAGCGGCATGATCTATCTTCGGAAGACCATACTAATTTCCTCAGAATGGATAATCTATCTTTAAATGATAGATCTAAGAAACGCTGTGAATGTTCTTCTCGTAGTGATGATAGTTCTGTAAGCATCCGACAGGGCCATCTTCTCTTTGAATATTTTGAACACGATCAGCCATACTGTCGGGAGCCATTAGCTGATAAGGTAAATTCTGCTGCCAACTTAATCGAACACTGATAAATGCAGTGGATTGTATCTGATGCTTGAATGCATTCTCGTGTAGATTGTAAATCTTACTGGTCGTTATCCTGAATTGATGAAACTAAGAAGTTGTGATATTTCATCTTCCAGTTGGTTGTCAGTGGCATGGTATGCAAATCTATGCATGGTCTTTACTTTTTCCTTTTGCGAGTTTATGCTGAATTATTTTTTGTGACAAAGAATGTACTCTATTATCTCTTATTGCCAATAAGTTGTATGGACATATATTTAAAGTTTGACTTCTATACAGGTACCCTATATACAGAATTCCAACGGGGTCGACATTAAGGGATTTAGATGCTTGTTTTCTGACCTTTCATTTTTTATCTATGCCGATGACTGGTAAATGAGGAATTTTATTTGCCATATATTGGTTTTCACTTCTTTTTATATTTTTGTTGTGGAAAATGGGGAGAAGTACTATGATTTTACGAGGAATGAATGTATTGAATCTTTGTTATGCCTCATCGCCTCTGTAGAGGTGGTGCTCTGACTACATGTTAATGTTCTCACGCCACGCTGTTGGTCCACTGACATTGTTCTCAATGTCTTTCAGCCTCAAATGGTGTTATTACTCATCCTCGAGGAAATGATTATCCTCCGAAGGTTGTACTTCCCAGTTTCGGTCTGTCATGGTACAAGTATAATGGTTCTTTGTGGGCTTACCGAGGAGCCAGTGAGCAGCAATCGGCTAGTCCTCTTCTGGAGGCTGCGGACGAATGGCTTAGGATGCTGGAGGTCAATCACCCTGACTATCAATTTTTTTCATCAAATGGTGCATATCGAAGATGATCTAGTTCGGAAATTGCTTGTTGGGCTTGCCTGTTTATGCGGAGGGCTTCGAAACATCCTTATTATTGGTTGCCAAGACTTGCTGGACATGCTTATAACACCGGATTTAGTAATCTGCTTGTGTTCAGGGGCAGGCGGACGTAAATATCGTCTATAGTTTTGTATCGAAGAAGGGAAAATTCAATGCGGGAATTAGCAAGTAATTGAAATTTAAAAATAAAGTTGTATCAGTTGTAAAAAAATGATGTATTGTACGTGGATGTAGCTCTGGATGCAATTTTTGATTATGATGTTTTGTAATAGAGAATGTAGTAAGTACAGTTTCTGTAATTGTAGTTCTATTTGCAGTGATGTCTATAGAATGAGGTAGCGAAACAGTCATTAGCTTTTAGAGGTTTACACTGTAAATGGTGGTTGTAAGCTGTTGATGAATGTAGGTGTTTTTGATAAATTTCCTCGGTATTTCTTCGGCAAAATTGTGTTATTGTGGGAGTTTTAACAGTGAAAATATGCTGGTAGAAAAAAGTATACTTCGAAAATAGACCGGCTATTGCTGTATGATCCTTTTGAGAATGGTCTGTCGTAATTAATTGAGGCGCTAAAGCTGTTCTTTCTGATGCATGTTGTCGAGTTGAAATTTGCGCAGTCTGTGTTGAAGAGAAGCTATAGTTTTGCTTGAAAAAAAAGAAAAAAAGAAAAAAAGCTTTGGTTCCTTTTCCTTCATTTTTTGTTTTCATACTAGACTCCTTTTTTGCCAGTGCCCCCGAGATAGCACTATAGTACACAAATATTTCTTGGTTTGTAATAAATACTTTCTTATCACAATATTGTTTGTGTAAGAATGAAGATCCTGTATAAGTTAAATTTTTGTATTCGAATTAATCAAGATTAGAGGAAGAGACAAAACATGAGGTTTAACATCTTTTGATTTTTGAGGAATCTAAAAAATTAGCTTCTTTGCAACGTTTATCCCCAAAATATGTTTATTTTTTACATTGGGTATTTTTTAACATTTTTTATATTTATTTATTGATGATTTTCCTTGCTAAACTTGCTATATATTTTCCAAAATATGGCTTGAAATTGTCATATGTAAATAATTTTTTAATTTATATTTTAAAAGTTATAAATATAAAAGGACGACAAGTGGCTAACAATGGTGAACTTTCACCAAGTCATAGTTTCGGTTTATAAAATTATAGTTTGTGGTATACGAGCTCGAAGATAAAAGAAAATTATATATATAGTAAGAAGAAATGCAACAAATAATTATCCATTAAATGTTAATGAAACAAGGATGGTATGTAATTTTTTGCTTTAAAAACTTTTTAATTAATTATTTTCCCACTAAGAATATTGTGTTTTTTACATTAATTATTCTAAATTTTGATATTTCTTCCCATTTATTTTTTTTCTCATGATTTATATTATTAATTTTTATAATTTTTGTGTTTTCATAATATTTTAGGTTTATAGTTTAATTAACTTTAAATAGTTTTAAAATTTTTATATTAAAAATTATTAACTTTACTATTTATATATTTAATACTTGTAATATCAGTCTATTTGTAAAGATAAATTTCGCGCATTGCGCAGGGTTTATCAAGTTGTATTATAATAATTCTGAAAGTTTTTTTGCTAGTTTAATATAATTTATATTTTTGGAGGAAAAAAAAGGAAATAAATAAAAAAGTAAAATGCCCTAATCTATGTGTAAAGCAACAATCAAAAAACTCGATTATAGGGAAACATTTGGGAAGAAGCGGCAAGATAGCGGGGCCCAGAATTGGGGACCGTTTCTCGTGACGTGCCCCGTGTGTGCCCACATCCCACCCCAACCAAAACTAGCCGTTGCAGGTAATTTGAACGTCCCTCCATCTTCTCTCCCCTTGCTCGCCCAATCTACCTTCTCCGGCACCGCAAAATCGGTCAGCTCCCCCAACTCTACCCTCTCCCCTTTCCGTTCCAATAGCCCCCGCCGACGTCGGTGTGTTTACCGGAGCGAGATCTTCTCCGGGTGCAAGTTCTTCGAGCGGCATCCGGTCCGGCGGCCGGTCTTTTCTCCTGATTCTGTGAGTCTTTTGGGGGGTTTCTCGAAAAGTGGATTGTGGAGTTTGATTTGTTGGGTTTTTTTTGTTTCATGGGGTTTGAATGGTGGCGATTTTGAGCTGGTTGTGGAGGTTGAGGATGCCAGGGAATCGGTAGCTCCCTGGGTGATCTTTGCCTCGTTTTCGTAACTTTGTTTGCGGTGGTTTGATCTGATCTAGATTTGTTATTTCCTTACTGGTGTGAAATGTGGTGCGGATGTTGGGTGGATTTGGGGGGTCTGTTTTGATCTTTGTGCTTTTCTCGCTTTGTTGAATTCGTAGGTTTTGATTTTAGGTGCAGGAAAGAGAGTTTGACCCCATTTCCGTCAGCTTCGTCTCCCCCCTATTTCACATTTCCTACCGAATCGCCGTCACCGCCATCTCCGTCGGCGTCGGTAGTCCGCCGGAGCGAGATCTTCTCCAGGTGCAAGTTTTCTGAGCGGCTTCAGGTTTGGTGGGCGGTCTCTTCTTGCGATTTTGTAAGCCCTCTATGTCCTTTTTTTTTTTGTTGTTATTTTTTATTTTTATTTTTTTTGAAAGATACGGGTTGGACTGTGTGGAGTTTGGATTTGCAGGTTTGTTTATTTATTTATCTGTTTATTTTTGAGTTTCGGTGATGGCGATTTTGATCTCGGGATGGGGTTTTGTTTTCACTCTCCGTTTGATTGTATTTGGGAAATTGAAGAAGCGCGTGGGGGTTGTGATTTTTACTGTAATTTTTTGTTTACAGAAAAATTCGGAATCAATATTTGCAGTAGTTGATCTGAATCTGATCTAGGTTGATTACTTTTATACTTGTGAAATATGGTGGGGATGTTGTAAGCGTTTGGGTCTATTGTAAGAATTGGACAATTTATGCGTCTGAATTTGTGCTTTTTTTTGGATATGTTTTTTGAATGCATAGGTTTTGATTTAACGTGGGGGAATTTTGGTTCATGGTAGGATACGCTTTTAAGATCCTCCGTGAATCATTGTCTTTTAACACATTGTCCCAAACATTGACTCTACGATTTAGTTTTACCACCTCTAGATTGGAAACAAGCAAGGGCAAGTTTTATTTTTTTCATGATTGGTTTTTTCTGCATGGATCAGACAGCTGGGGATGTTGAATTATATTTGAAATCCTAAAAATTAGATTCAGAATTTTTAGCATGCGAAAGATATCAGTAATTTGTTTGTAATTGATGTCCCAAGTCTATGATGTCATCTTACTCAAATTATAAGCTTGGTCTCAACTCACAACTCCATGAGCACTTGGTTCATTTCAATTTCGTGATGTGTTTATTGCTGTCTATATAAAGGTTGCTTGTACAGAAAATTATGTATCACATTTTTTTACTTGTTTGTTTCTCTTGAATTCTTCAATGGCAGGTATATAAAATAAAAAAAATGGCATTCAAAACTCCCACTAGCACTCCAGTTTCAAAGGTAGAAAGCAGAATTCCAGCGACTACACCTGGAGTGCCTAGAGCAAAAGAAGAGAAGATCTTTGTTACTGTGCGTTTGAGGCCTCTGAGTAAAAAAGAAATACTGGCCAAGGACCAAGTAGCATGGGAATGTGTGGATGAGCATAGAATAAAGTTCAATCCCGCTACACAGGATCGTCCAATCTTGCAGGATCGTTTAACATTCCCGGCCTGTTACTCCTTTGGTGAGAATTATGTTCCTTCCTTGATATTAAGCTCCTGTTGTTTATTTGGTTTATTCTAATTTTTCACTTGATTATTTCTGTTTTCATTAGACAAAGTGTTTGGACCTCCTTGTGCAACTGAGTTGGTGTACCAAGATGGAGCCAAAGATGTTGCATTATCTTCATTAACAGGCATAAATGGTAGTAGACAAAAACATGTCTCATCATATTATGTAAGGCAAATTATTTATCTTGACATTGTAACTGCTTTGTACTTTCTTGCAGCAACTATTTTTGCTTATGGACAGACCAGCAGCGGAAAAACATTTACAATGAGAGGCATTACAGAATGTGCAGTAAACGACATTTACCGACATATAGATGATGTTGGTTCTATTCACTTGTTGATTAATAAATCCAGCTATATTGAATTTTCCACATTTAAATAATTTTGGAATATCATTTTTATTCAGACTCCAGAAAGGAACTTTACAATCAAGATGTCAGCTCTGGAAATTTACAATGAGGTTGTGAAGGACCTCTTAAATCCTGACTCTGGACCTCTCAGGCTTTTGGATGATCCAGAGGTAGTTCTTTCCTCTTTAAAGGTTAATGCTACTTCATTATCGTCACCAAAAAAACTAGCGTTACACCCTGTTGAGTGACTGCAGAAGGGAACCAGAGTGGAAAAGTTGATGGAAGAAACTGTAAGTGATAGTCAGCATCTTAGGCGCTTGATTAGTATTTGTGAAGGTATGGCAGTTTTCTCTCAGCGCACTGGAAAATATGTCGAGGTCAAAACCAATATATAGGAACCTAATGTGATTGCTTTTATTTGCAGCTCAGAGGCAGGTAGGAGAAACTGCTTTAAATGATACAAGCTCAAGATCTCATCAAATCATTCGACTGGTAATGGTTTATTGTAAGCAGTCTTGCCATACCATACAATGTATGTTTATGATCTACGAGTTCTCTCTCATATCTTAAATTTCAGACTATAGAGAGCAGTCTTTGCGAAAACTCAGGCTGCGTGAAGTCCTTTGTTGCTACCTTGGTAAGTTAGAGATCAAATTCTTCGAGGAGACATGAAAATTTTAAATTTGTCAACTTTACGAAAAGTAGTTATGTGTGATATATTTTATATAAAATATAATATTAAGTTAATTATGTTATATACAAATTAAATATAATATAACTAAGTAAGAACACAAAATAATCATATGGCTTATATCATGTGCGCTCTCCTCTAATTAAAAAAATTTCTCCCTTCTTTATTATCTGATAATTTAAAAGGAAAACAAATTGTACTCATGAGAAAATAATAGGCGGGCCACTTGAAGGTAATTATCATTAAATTGAAACCAAATTACATTACAAAAGTACTCAATTCATCTTAGAAAAATATTATATATAGACTAATTTTCGGAAGGTTGAATATTGAAAATTTTTATATCATTTACATTTCTTTCGCACCAAAAGTATGAGTGCCTAATAGTGTATCTAATGAAACTTGTTAAATGTGGACATAATTTACTTGGGCATTATCTGTTCAGAATTTTGTCGACCTCGCGGGAAGTGAAAGAATTTCTCAGACGCATGCTGATGGTGCTAGGCTCAAGGAAGGTTGCCATATCAACCGCAGCTTGTTGACACTCACAACTGTGATCAGGAAACTCAGGTTCAAGGTCTTCTAAATATTACATTGCTTTTATATTGATAGCCAACATTCTGTTACGACACCTATCTCATTTTTTGTGCTTGTATTATTGCCTTGTAGTTATCAATTAAAGGCGATTTCTGGTTTTTAGAATAGTGTCTGATAGATAGCATCTATTTTATGTTGTTTTAATCAGAGAGTAGTTCTATTTTCGTAACTGAAGTTTTGTTTTCTTTCTGCTTTCAGTGTTGGGAAGAAAAGTGGTCACATCCCTTACAGAGATTCAAAGCTCACCCGCATCTTGCAGCTTTCACTTGGTGGAAATGCTCGGACTGCCATCATCTGCACTATGAGTCCTGCTCTTAGCCATGTTGAACAATCACGCAATACACTGTCCTTCGCAACCCGAGCGAAAGAAGTAACAAATACTGCTCAAGTGAACATAGTGCGTATACTATTCCGGCTGCTCTTTTACTGTTAACAATATTACCATCCTTCTTACTTTTTTCATATTTGGATTAAATGCCCAGGTGACGTCAGACAAACAATTAGTAAAACAACTGCAGAGAGAAGTAGCTAGACTTGAGGCAGAGCTTCGAACCCCAGAGCCATCTTCTGCGGGTTTGGAGACCTTGTTGTTAGAGAAGGACATGACTATCGAAAAGGTGGGCTTTTTGCTATGACGTATTTCAACTAAGAATTCACCATGTTGACGTTGTGCGAAGACTGATGTATATCGACAGATGAAAATACGATTGGAGCAAGTGTTGGCAGAGCGGGATGAAGTGCTGGCAGAGCGAAATGAATTGCGTAGAAAAGTGAATGAAGAACCTCCCGTATGGATTTTATCTAATGCAGTTTAAATAGATTCATTTTTTTCACAGAAATCTAATTAAATGATATGTTTATTATGTTCTAAATCATGAGGTTTACTGCAGAATTCAGTGATGTTGAAAACTCCCAACAAGGTGGCGAAGTGTCTTACGTTTTCCGGCCTTGCTTCACCCGTTCGGGAGTTGGAAAAACTGAACAGAGGCGACAAACTCCGAAGTACCACGGGAAGGCCAAACGTTAGGCAATCGTCCACAACCCCCTTTGTCTTGATCAACGAAATCCGCAAACTTGAGCATCTTCAAGATCAGCTTGGAGAAGAAGCTAACAGAGCTCTTGAGTTGCTTCAAAAGGAGGTTGCTTGCCACAGGCTTGGTAGCCAAAATGCAGCAGAAACTATCGCCAAGCTGCAAGCCGAAATCAAAGAAATGAGCGCCGTCAAACCGGTAAGCAGAAAGACGGTCGACGCAGGGGAGAAAGGCGTTCCGGAGAGAACAGTCGGCGCTAATCTAAAGCAAGAAATTACTAGACTCCATTCACAGGGCACCAGCATTGCCAACCTCGAAGAGCAGCTCGAGAATGTCCAAAGATCAATAGACAAGCTTGTCCAGTCTCTTCCCAGCAGTCTCCAGTTGCAAAACGCAGCGGCCAAATCAAGCAAAGGAAAATCTAAGAAGAAGAAGACTCTTCCTCTCTCATTGAGCAACAATATAAATAGACCATCCTTGATAAAGTCCCCTTGCCCACCTTTGTCTGCTTCGCGGATGGTTAAGGATTCCGAGACAGAAAACAGGGCGCCAGAGGCCGACGAGGTAGCATGCACTGGAACCCTGGGAGTCAGTTCGGAGACAGCCACACCAACAAAGAGTGAAGATGGCGGAGATGTTTCATCGAGGGAGGGCACACCATGCTACGGGCGGTCAAGTTCAGTTAACATGAGAAAGATGGAGAAGATGTTTAAAAATGCCGCCGAGGAGAATGTGAGAAGCATAAAGAACTATGTGACAGACCTCAAGGAGCGAGTTGCCAAGCTCCAATACCAGAAACAGCTACTGGTTTGCCAGGTAAACGAGAGTCTTTCCAACGAGAAGTTAATTTTGCTTTTGCCGACAAACACCTTTAGTTTTTGATATCTTACCGTGATAATAAAATAGGTCCTGGAGCTAGAAGCTAACGAAGCAGCAGGACAAGCATCAGACGATGACGGGAACGAGAACGAAGTCGCAAGGTCGCCGTCGGCTTGGCTAGCCGTATATAGGGAACAGAGGCAACAAATTATATTATTATGGGACATTTGTCATGTGTCTATCATTCACCGGACACAATTCTATTTGATATTAACTGGGGACGCCGCAGATCAAATTTACATGGAAGTCGAGCTTCTCAGGCTAAATTGGCTACAGAAGCATTTGGCGGAGAATGTAAACGCTAGCCCCAGCCCAGCTCGGACAGAAGATGAACCCGTCGTGTCTCTTTCCTCCAGGTATGCTTTTGAATAATTTTTTCACTGTTCTTGTGGCTAAGAGCTGATAAGCTAATAATATTGTCTGTTTTAATGAACTAGTATTAGAGCGTTGAAGAGTGAAAGGGAATTTCTTGCAAAGAGGTTGAACTCGAGATTGAGTTTAGAAGAACGGCAGAGGTTGTACATGCGGTGGGACGTTCCTATGGAAGGGAAGCACCGGAGAATCCAGCTGGTGAACAAACTTTGGACCGACCCGCATGATGAGCTTCACATCCAAGAAAGTGCAGAGACTGTGGCAAAGTTGGTCGGATTCTGTGAAGGGAAGAAGGCAAGCAGAGAAATGTTCGAGCTCAATTTTGCTGTGCCCTCTGATAAGAAGCCTTGGCTTTTGGGTTGGAATCCCATCTCCAACCTCTTGCACCTTTGAACATTCAGGTTCGAAGGTTTACCTTGCCGGAATCGTCTCCACAACCATGATGGGTAGTTGTTATCATTTTTTTCATGTTTGTAATTAGTCAGATTCTTTTGGACCATTCTTAGCAACAACTTCATGCCATTAAGGGCGTAATGCCGAGGATGCAGAGCGGGAGGGGGCGAACCCTACAAGCCGGTTCTCCCTGCCAAAACACACGCTCCGTCCAAATTCGTGCTCATTTTGTCTGGATGTTCAGTGTTGTTGAAGCTTTCAAAGTTAGAAGTTATGTTACGATGGTGCACAGGCTGACAACCCGTTGAAGTTATATGCAAACTGTTGAGGATAATAGGAACATGAATGAATGTACGTTGTTTTGAGTGGGTTGACAAAACACATACTCAATGACAGGCAAGGATGTAGTGTCCTTTCTTTTCTGGTTTCTATACTTTCATTCCCTTTACCCCCCCAGAAAAATCAGATTATTCCACTATTTTAAACTCTAATTGATTTGTTTACTCAAACTTTGTCAGCCGGATGTATTCTTACAATCAATCCTCACGTCTACGTTTGCCGGAATCATATAATAAGCTTGAAATTATCCAGCAGCACCAGCTGTACAAAACACCATCCTGAAAGTGGTCTTCGGAGACGCATTGAATTTCATACGTTTGAAGACTTAAAATGAATTTAGTCACAGCACAAGATTTAAGACACCGTTTTTTAAAATAAATTTTCAACGTTATGATCCATTTTCCCTTGATATGAGGGGCAGTATATTAGTTTGTGGCTTAGCTGTCGGTATCTCGACCACTGAGTTGAAAAGAATGTTTTATTTATATTTTGAGAAGCAAACCCGATAGCAACAATTGTTGAGATGGCCGAGTTGGTCTAAGGCGCCAGATTAAGGTTCTGGTCCGAAAGGGCGTGGGTTCAAATCCCACTCTCAACAATCTTAACTTTTCTTACTTTTTCTTATTCTGCTTCTTGTTCTGTCAAACTATACAGCTGCTTCGTAGAATGGCATGTTGTCTAAGATTCACCTTTTTAACAACCATCATCACAAGCTTACAAAATGTACTTTCTTAAAAACACATACGACCACCACCGAGTCGTACTAGACACATGAATTGTGACAACACCCGCCACAATCCAGTCCCCCACTTATTAGAACTAGAATATAACGGCTAAACGAAGAGCACGCATACTTAGATTTATAATCTGCTGCTACCATTGGAGTTCACACAAGCTAGTAGAACATATGCTTTTTTGATGACCCTTCTGGTGTTACGGATCCAAGCTAGAATATATAGATCAGATGAGCGCAAATTTCAGCATCGTGGGTAGCCTACTCTGCATGTCCTGGCCACCTTCTTGGCATTGGCTGAGTTGATATATTTTTGGAGGTTGGGGTCTCTCATATACTTGCACAGGCAGGGCCTTTGCTGAGACAGCCTGTTGCAACAGGCGGCCGACGGTGGCGCCGACGACAGCATCGCCGCCGCGCAAGGGAATAGCTGCCCCACGCTGCAGATGACTGACGTGGTAAGGGGAGCCTCCATGGCCACAATGAGCAGTATCATGGCAAATGCAGAATAGTAGGAGGCCTTCATTTTCAATGCACGTATGGCAAAGTTGAGTGAGAGATTGATGCCCCCAGTGATCGATGTCTCGCTCTATTTATAGACAACAAAAAAGGCGGTGATATATTTTGCATTAATACGATTTGCAACGATCTGTGCCAGAATTTGAGTTTGCAATTTCTCTCTGTGGCACGCTTGGGAGAAAGTAAGGTAAGAGTGCTAAGACTAAGCTGCGCATGCTATGGCCTAATCATGAATGTTTTACATTGTTTTTGTTTAGTAAGTAAGAGCACTTCGGATTGTGGGCCTTGGTGAAGCCATTGCAGCTATTTTGTCAAATGCTCCCCTCCCCTTTTACTCACAGCTATTTTGTCAAATGCTTCCCCCTTTTACATCTCTTTCTCCTATCCCACAACAGCTGGATCTAGATTACTGATAGTGAGCTGATCATGTTTTAATTCAGCAGCTAGTGGGCGTGCATGCATCAAAATGGAGTAATAGAGGGGAACCTTGACATGTATAGAATGGAATCATGGTTCATGATGATGGCAACAGTGGGGGTGGCTATTGGAAGGAGACTGAGCTTTTGTATGTTGGATGCCTATCATATACTGATTTCTTTGCACTACTAATTGGACGTTCTCTATGATTCATCACCGGTAGTTTGGAGTTCACATCGTATCTTTTTTCACAGCGTCAAAACCTGTTATAATTATGAGGCAACAACTTGATGAATCTTATTATCATGCCATGCTTTCGGCGATGTGATATAGACATATCTGGGGGAAATATGTGACAATATCAGCTCGTCGGCGAGCTCATTTTGGGATTCCGCATGTTTTCGACTTTGCTGTTTAAGAAGTAAGAAAAAAATCTAAATAGCCTTTTTATTTGTTTCTATGAAAACTTTGATCCAACCCTTGGAGACTTTTCTACCCTTCTAAAAGGGATCGTAGGAAAAAAATTCACTTTTCTCAAATGCGTATGAAAAAAATGTAATCTTATTTTTATATTTATGAATTTGTATTCTTTTAATTGTTCCTGCTTCCTAGCCTCAAAATGTAGAAAAATTTTGTCACCCTATTTTTCAACCAACCTAGACACGTCACTTTTTTCAATGATTATATAGAGTATTTTTAACTTATTAAACCACATAGACGGCAATTAAATATTATTATTACCTATTTAATTTGAGCCTCTAATTGATTTTTAATAAAGTCAAGTCAGTTTACTTCATGCCATTTTCAAATGTAAACAACTTAAGTTTAATCAGATATATACATTGATGGTTATATAATTGATGGTTATATTGTTGGATTCAAGCTGGGGGTGCTTGGTACGAATTCTATGTACATGATAAGTGTGCCGGTCGTAATCAAGTAATATAATAATGAATAAAGTATCGATCCCACGAAGAAAAAGTTACTTAATTAGAATTCTAAAACTAAATTCTATAGAATGAAAGAAATGATTTTTAAAGATTTTTATCTAATTAAATTCTTACCTAAAATAAAATAAAATAAATAAATAAAGCTTAATATAGGATTAAGGTTTTCTCAATGTATGAATATTATGCTAGAAACTCGATTTCAACTGAACCAAATACTCACAAAATAATTTTCACGGATGAACTACCTCATGGGAAGTTGGGCTTTTTTATTATTTAATTCTCTATATTTCTGATAAAATTAATTATCTTGTAAATAATTTTATTTCAATCATCCATATTTCGGATAAAATTTCTATTAACTTCTTTCCAAGATGAAATAAGATTCATTAAATCATTATATTAAACTCTCCTATTCAGACTAAAATTTAAAAGAACACATAAATATTTACAGACTCACCAATTCCTATTTAAACTAATTGCCTTTAATTTAAACTATGTTTTATAGATCACTCATAGACAAAGCTAAATTAATTTATAATTTAATTAATTATGCAATATAACTTCTCTCTTCAGAATATCATCATACTATAATGACTAATCAAATAAATAAAAACTATTAAGAAAAATAGCACACAATTCCTATGAAGATGAAATAACTAAAAGTTCATTTATTTATAATAACTATATATCTAGTTCAAGATCCATCTCGTTTCTAACATAACCTACATTATTTAATACAACATAGAATGAAAACTAATAAATAAGGAATACTTGAACAATTCATGATGATATTATAATTCAAACATAAAGGAGATAAGAAAGATAAACTCTTTTTAATCCCTCCTTTGAATTGTCAATCTCCTTTTTTTATTTGTTTTTCAGAAATCCAAAAACTTGTAATAGAGCCCCTAAGAAGAAAAAGAAAACTAGGGAAGGAAGAAGATCCCTAATTCATGCTTCTCAGCAGGTCCCTCCAAAATAATAAGAACTGGGTCCACACGAATTACGCACGCAGCGCTCGGCTTCTGAAATTTACGCTATACCTTTTTTTACAATGTTTCCCATAATGGATCCCACTGTTCCATTTTTTTACTAATTAAGGTCTTTCCAATTTCCACCTTCCACTTCTTCAGTTTTACCATGAATGGGTTCTTCCCTTCACAATTAACGATTTACGGCTTTCCTCCAAACAAATTGATTTTTCTTGACTTTTTGCTCCAGTCTCCTACAATATTCAAGACGAATAAACATTAAAAAGGTACTCGAATATAATGACTAGAATTAATAAAATCTAAATAAAAACTAAAATTAACTAAACTAATAAAAATATCTAAAATTCTCAATAACTAAATATTATTAAACACGTAAGAATGGGTAAAACAAATATAAAATCGATAATTATCAGTGATAAGTAGTAATTAAATGCGAAAGTATTGGACCATGTTTCAATGAAATAGATTTTGAGTCAAATTTAGATGGCTTCACCATGTTCAGACTGAGCTCTCCTTTCAAATTGCTTTTACGTTGCGTTGTATGATCAAACACTGCAGGCTTTTGGAAGTTATTAAAGACCAAATCGATATATATATATTATATGAGAATTACCAATATATATATATATATATATATATATATATATGATCAGATTGATTAAAATTTTATATTGTATTTGAAGACGCCTTTTGCCGAGGAAATAACGAAGTAGACAAAAGAGATGTATGCTACAGAAATATTACATTGCTTTGACAAAAGCCTTAGTTCATATTCAATAGGGATCGGTGTTGACAATAATATTCCCCTGCCTGTTTACCAAAAAAGGATTTCCAATGCGGACCCCTTAATGATAAAAATGGGCTCAAACTTCCCCTAGCACTGGGCTTGATTGTGGATACAGATTGGACCTCCTTAATGGGCTCTCTAATCAGAGCATGTCCGTAGCTGGGCTTTGCAAAATGGGCATAGCAAAATGCCTTCGCGTGTATGGGCTTCTGTAATAAGAATATGGGCTTTGCTTGATTTATTTATGCATGGAAAACTCATCTCCACCTCGATGTTCTATTAAATAGCAACATTTGATTCGGTTGTTAGTTGCCATCTGTCATAAAATTCAATGTTATTCATGTTATCTGGAATTATCGCAATCGTCGATTGTGATAATTCCGGATAACATGAATAACATTGAATTTTATGACAGATGGGAAGCAACCGAATCAAATGTTATTTAATAGAATCGGAGTGAATGAGTTTTCCATGCATAAATAAATGTCAAGCAAAGCCATATTCTTATTGCAAGCCCACGAGCACCTTTTGCTATGCCCTGCAAAAGCCCATGCTCTGTTAGAAGACGTAGAAGAGGTCAATCTCTACATCCTCAAGCTAGAGAGTTTGAGCCCATTTTATCATTAAGGCATTGGAAATCCTTTTTGGTAAACATGGGGAATATTATTGTCAACACCAATCACTATTGAATATGAATAAGGCTTTGTCAAAGCAATGTAATTCCCGCTCTTTTGTCTACTTCGTTATTTCCTCGGCAAAAGCCTTATTCATATTCAATAGTGATCGGTGTTGACAATAATATTCCCCTGCATGTTTACCAAAAAAGGATTTCCAATGCGGACCCCTTAATGATAAAAAATGGGCTCAAACTTCCCCTAGCACTGGGCTTGATTGTGGATACAGATTGGACCTCTCTTAATGGGCTCTCTAATCAGAGCATGTCCGTAGCTGGGCTTTGCAAAATGGGCATAGCAAAATGCCTTCGCGTGTATGGGCTTCTGTAATAAGAATATGGGCTTTGCTTGATTTATTTATGCATGGAAAACTCATCTCCACCTCGATATTCTATTAAATAGCAACATTTGATTCGGTTGTTAGTTGCCATCTGTCATAAAATTCAATGTTATTCATGTTATCTGGAATTATCGCAATCGTCGATTGTGATAATTCCGGATAACATGAATAACATTGAATTTTATGACAGATGAGAAGCAACCGAATCAAATGTTTATTTAATAGAATATTTAAAGAAACTCGCTTAGGATGGGGCCTACCAATCCCACCGACCAATCCTTCTTTAGATCAACTTCCCATAAAAGAGATAAGTACACTGATTAATTCCACTCGAAGCTTCGGCATCTTCCACGTGTCTTAGCGAGGCATCACCTGCTGGTCAAACATTGCAGAAACTAACACAAAGCAGTTGAACCTGCAGATAATATAATCAAACCCATTATCCATTACCGGCCTTTCTTCTATTGCAGGCTCTTGCATTGCACCCTTAGTTCCCTGCACCTTCCATAACCGACCTAATCAGAAATTAAGATTGTCGCAAGTAAGTAAACACTTGTAAAGGAAATAAGCCCGCCAGCACTTTGCTTGTGAGATAACTATGTATGAGTGATGAGGCATGCGTTACCCATCATGGCCATTTCTCGTTCTCTCTATATATATACAAGTTGAAGAGTGTGCCGCAGATATCACCGAGGTCTCAGTCCGAGCAGCAAGTGGTTTCTTTGTCTTGATTTCACAAGATTCTGTGAGCACTAATTTGAGAGGCATCTTTGTTCTCACCGTTGGTTCCCGCTGATATCTTCGCCACCACCTTATCCTCTTATCTCAATTGTTCTCTGCGTTACAAGTTCTTTGACATTCACTCATATCCATCCTCCCACCTTCCCACTCCTATAAATATATTGATTCTTTCCCGTCATTCTTCATCCCTGGTTGGTTATAACCTCGTGAATTTCCTTCTAGCAAGCGTTTCTTTCCTCTGATTTCTAATTGTTCATTTACCTTTCATTCAACATGGCCCCTCCTAATGACGCGGTTGAAAGAGTGAACGTTTTGAGCAATAAAAGTATTGATCATGAAAAGAAAGCCTTCGAACTGATTGAAGGGAAACTAAGGGTCAATGGGATCACATTGCTCTCTGATATTCCTGAAAATGTTAGCTTCACCCCTCTCTTCAATCTGTGCCAGCTCCAATGCCCCCCCATATCTGTTCCAACAGGCACTCTCTAGATCACACAAGGGTGGTTTCCTGGGCTTCCACAAGGACACCCTATCCGATAGAATGTTCAACTCCTTGGGCAAGTTCACTGATAGGAACTTTGTTAGCATCTTTAGGTTCAAAACATGGTGGTCTACCATGTGGGTCGGTAGTAGCGGGTCTGATCTCCAGATGGAGTCCCAATGGGCACTCTTGGAGGTCCCCGAGATAGGCAGCTATGTCCTCATATTACCCGTGGTGGAGGGCAGTTTCAGGTCTGCTCTCCACCCGGGCTCTGATGGCCATGTCATGATATGTGCCGAGAGTGGCTCTACCAAAGTGGTCACCTCCTCCTTCACCTCCATTGCTTATGTCCATGTCTGTGACAACCCCTACAACTTAATGAAAGAGGCTTATACAGCTGTTAGAGTCCATCTCGACACATTTAGGCTCATCGAAGAGAAGTCGGCCCCTCCTCTCGTTGACAAGTTCGGTTGGTGCACTTGGGACGCTTTCTATCTCACCGTGGATCCGGTTGGTGTCTGGCATGGAATCAAGGAGTTCGCCGATGGAGGTGTGGCTCCCAGATTCCTCATAATCGACGATGGTTGGCAGAGCATTAGCATAGATGGCGAGAATCCAATGGAAGACGCCAAGAATCTCGTCTTGGGTGGTACCCAGATGACTGCCAGGCTCTACAGATTCGAGGAATGCGACAAGTTCAAGAACTACAAACAAGGCACCATGCTGGCCACCGACGCGCCCGGCTTCGATCCCAAGAGGCCCAAGATGCTTATAGCCATAGCTATTGAGGTGGAACATGCAGAGAAGGCTCGGGACAAGGCAGCCGCTGCCGAGTGTCACCGATCTAACCCGTTATGAATCGGCTCTGACAACGTTGAAACAGGAATTGGAAGACATGATCAATAGTGGGCAGGAAATGATGCGTCTGGGGTCGAAAACCGGCCAGGGTGCTCAAATTGCAACTGTTCAAAATCTGGATTGAGTGGGATGAAGGCTTTTACGAAGGATTTGAGATCGAGATTCAAAGGGTTGGACGATGTTTACGTTTGGCACGCTCTCGCCGGGGCATGGGGTGGGGTTAGGCCGGGTGCCACCCATCTCGATGCAAAGGTGATACCGGTGACAATATCACCGGGTCTGGATGGGACCATGACTGACCTCGCCGTGGTGAAGATCGTCGAAGGTGGTATCGGTCTTGTCCATCCAACCCAAGCTGATGATCTGTATGATTCCATGCATTCATGTCTGGCAGAGTCTGGAATCACGGGAGTCAAAGTGGACGTCATACACGTAAGTTTGTGATTTAATGTCATCATCAATATCATGCATAACTGTTTTTTGATATGTATATTTGCAAACTGGCATGTGACTGCTAATATGTTTATGTGCCTTGTGTTTTGGTCAGACACCAGAATACGTGTGTGAAGAGCATGGAGGACGAGTGGAGCTTGCCAAGGCCTACTACGATGGGATCAGCAAGTCCTTGGCAAAGAACTTCAATGGAACTGGGCTAATTTCCAGTATGGAACAATGCAACGACTTCTTCTTTCTTGGTACCAAGCAGATATCAATGGGTCGCGTTGGTAAGCAGGACATCTTTATCATGTATTATTAACACAAATTAACATGGAGTGAGTTGATATGTGTACTGATTTTTCTTTATATATCACAGGGGATGATTTCTGGTTTCAAGATCCAAATGGAGATCCAATGGGGGCGTACTGGTTGCAAGGGGTGCATATGATCCACTGTGCTTTTAACAGCATGTGGATGGGGCAGATCATACAGCCCGATTGGGACATGTTCCAGTCCGACCATCTATGTGCCAAGTTCCATGCCGGATCCCGTGCTATCTGTGGTGGCCCTGTTTATGTAAGTGACTCGGTTGGAGGCCATGACTTTGAGCTCATTAAGAAGCTAGTTTATCCAGATGGAACCATCCCCAAATGCCAACACTTCGCCCTTCCCACTAGGGACTGCCTGTTCAAGAACCCTTTGTTTGATAGCCAGACCATTCTCAAGATTTGGAACTTAAACAAGGTACTTCTAATTAACATACTCCTTCAACTAGTTATATAGCCCATTTCAATCATCTTGCAACTCATTTACTTTACCGATTAAGATTTTTGATAACTTGCTTTCTATCTTGTAGTTTGGAGGAGTGGTTGAGCATTCAATCGTCAGGAGCTGGGTGGATCCAAAGGAGCAGAGAATAAAAGGATACTCCCAATGTTACAAGCCAGATGAATGGATGGGTTCATGTCAATGACGTGAATGGGACCAAGAAAAAGAAACAACAGAAATGGAAAGCTGAGGAGTATGCAGTCTATCTAACCGAAGCCGAATCCATTCCGACAACACCAAGTTCAGACCCAGTCCCCATAACCGTGCAACCATCCAACTCTCGAGCTATTCAACTTTGTACCCATCAAGAAGCTCGGTCTGCAAGATATCAGGTTGACCCACTATGGCTTGTCAACATGTTCAACAGCGTGGGACTCTCCAAGAGGTGGAGTACAGTGAGGATGGGTGAAATGAAGGTGAAGGGCGGCGGAAGTTGTTGAGCGTTCGCAAGTGCCAAACCCAAGTTGAGCGATTGTGGATGGGGTTGAGGTGGTTTCGAGTGGCAGCGGCAGATGGAAAGCTGACCCACAGATGTCCCATGGGTCGAAGAAGCATCCGGAGTGAGTGGCGTGGGTTTCTCCTTCAATAGTTTGATGGTTAGTGGTAGGCTGCTAGATCAGGTGACTGTTCCATTAGTGTTAACCATGTTTAAGTTGTGAGTAATTAGTTTGTGTTGTATCAATTATCATATTGCAGCAAGTGTTATCATATTAATATTATCTTTTGTCCCATTTTCTCATTACGGTTGTAATAACTGACGTGAATGTTCGGAAGGAACTTATTATCTTGTATGTTTTTTGTTATTTGTCCCGGACGTAGATGAACGATTTTTATTTGCTACTGTACCTGAGTTTTATTACACGCACTTCTTATCATACTTATAATGCTAATTATGTCTTGATCATCGTATCATGGCGCCTATTTTACGTGTAACAGATGATTACATGTATTGGATAATTTAGCGGCTATGGATGTCACGATTCAACGGGCAGATCATCAACACCTTTCTTGCAACAAACTTAAAAAATAAAGAAGGATTTCGCCAAACACGCAATTAATCTAATATTCAAGACAGATTGCCTCGCTTGGAACGCGTTTGCACAACAGGTGCTTGCAGAGGTCAGATAAATAGGACAAAAGGAGTCATCAACAGGCCAACCGACATTTCAAACGACGGTTGAAAGCTGGGTCGGTTAGTTGAAACTAGGATAAGCCATTGATCGACAAGGGTTAAAGACAAAAGTCCTGACCAGGTGTGGGAGGAATGCTCAAACACGTGTGTTTGATCTTCTCAAATACTCAAATGCGTTTAAAAATAAAATGCTCAACCTTAATACTTCAAATAATGGTAGTTGTTCAGAAAGCTTGTATTTTTTTACATGTTTGATTATTAACGTTTATAAAGACCTTGTTACTTCGAGACTCATGATTAACTGTACAAATATGACATTACCCAATAAAGAGTTGAGCAAAAGTGTAGCACACATAGAAGAATGCATGAGGTAATTGTCGATATTTGATATCAAATAATGCTATTATGCCATAAATATATTAGTATCAACATCTTAACTTCTTAAGAACCCCATCTTCTCGATCCAATTCCTACACTCATTGTACCTGTTGAATACTGGTAAAATCAAAGAGCTTTGTATGCAAGCATCAGCAAATAAAACATTTCAAAAGATCAATGGCAACATACATCAGGTATTTAAAAATCTAAAGATTGTCAGCCATATACATACACTTCCTATGATTAAAAATAATCAGCTCCTATTTATGGAAAGACAACTGCTAACAAAACCTTTCCATCTTGGATTTAAAATAAATCCTCCAATGCTAGTTTGCCGCCTACTGTAATCTGAGGCCACCAAAGCTATGTATTCTCACGGTAAGACTTCATATCGGATATACATAGTTTCAGCTCACTGAGATGTTGAAAATTGTAAGTGTACAACAAAGGATGCTTCAATGCCCCGCTCATTTTACTCCAAAGGAAAGAAACAAAATGACACTATAATTTACATGCGCTTCAAAATGCATCTACAATTGCCGGTAGAAAAGAACATAAGCTTGATCATGCAAAACCTTACTGGGGCCTATTGCAACAACATATGCATCATCATACCGCAGCCATTGACCATTGGAGCATCTTGCATCAGCTGTATAATGACCTTTAGAAGGTTCTCTTCCATGATGGGTTATAGTGGCTACAAGTTCATATTTACGCTTCTGTTAAAAAGCACACAGCAAACAAATCAAAATTCGAACTTGGACCAATGTTGAAATAAAATAAAGTAAACCAGTGGTATCTAAAAGCCTAACAATCAACATGAACAATAAACAGGAAATAACATAAACAGGAAAACACATGGATATAACTAAGACAACATAATAATCTGCTAGTGAATTTGACGTCAGATACTGACCTCTACAGGAGATACAAATAACTCACGGCCCAGAATCATTTCAAGAGGGAAGCGAATAGGTTTAAGAAGTTTAGTGCTTCCTTTAGTTCCATAACCAAAACGCATCAAGTGCAATATCATCACTTTAGGAAGTGTTTGTATCTTCACAGACTTGCTAGCATCCACCAGCCCAGCCTGCAAGCCACAAATGATTGCATGTGAGGAGTACTGCCAATGTGACATACCAATAAAATTGTCCAAGAGAATTTCATACAATGAAAGAAAGAGAAACATGGCTTGTTAGCTCATGTACAATGCAGTTTGTAGCTAAACAGCATTATGCAATTTAAAAATAATCAAATAATCAAGCTTAGAATGACAATTCAGGTGATATATTAAGCTTGGTTTCATTCTCAAAGCAAACAAACAGGGACCTATCGGCAAACCCCATAACAAGGTAACATAATTCTTAACAACATACCTTTCCAGCAGAAGCTCTATACCCTTCTAAGGTTTCTGGAGAAGAGAACAGTCGAAGAGCATCTTCAATGGTATGAACAATTTCTGGGAAAATGTCAAGGTGAAGCAGAAGATACGGCTGAACCGAGGCAGAGGGTTTATTACCTGTATAAAAATTTTGATCTAAGTT
Organism: Piper betle; assembly: GCA_033002965.1. Classification (NCBI taxonomy): domain Eukaryota; kingdom Viridiplantae; phylum Streptophyta; class Magnoliopsida; order Piperales; family Piperaceae; genus Piper; species Piper betle. The sequence goes on along the minus strand of JAURVB010012270.1, from coordinate 160,443 downwards.
ACTTACGTTTGTTAAAATAACCAACCCTTAAAAAGATTGCTGAAGTAAATATCACAATTACAATGATGAAAGCAAGAATCAGGAAGCAGTACAAGCATCTTACAAGTAATTACCTTTTGCCTTGACGATGCTTCTCAACTGTCCTCCAAAAATGTCACTTAGCTCCGAAGGAACAAAACTTTGAGTCCTTGTTATGGCGGATTTGTTCTTTGGACCAACAGTTTCCCATCCATCATCTTCCATAAAATACATTGAAGACAATCCACCATTATTGGCGATTGGTGTTTGGCCTCCAAGCTTCAACAACTCATCATGCATTTGATCCATAACAAAACTCAAAAATTCTTGTGCATCTTCTTGTCTAGGAAGAAAGAAACATATTCAAGCTTTAAAGAATTGAATGCATATATACCCAAATAGTCAAACTAACATAATAAAAAAATTAAAACTCTAACCTTGGCCTTCCTGACATACTGGTTGATAAGTCAGGGGTAAATTTTCTCAGAACAAAGTCAAACATTGTAGGAGAAAATGGCATTCCGTTCTGAAGAGCAGCTAGTCCATTTCTCTTAAAACTTGAACCAGAAGGCATGTCAAAATGAGCGATAAACTCAACAAAAGCATTCAATGTTGGATAATCAGCCTGAAAAAATTCATTACATAAGGAGTAGGCACCAAAACTATGCACACAAATAAATACGTAATTTGAAGAACATAAAATAGAAATATAATACCATCTCAGAAATACCTTTGCTGGACCACATGTTCTTAATCCTTCTAATAATCGTACAAATGGAGAACATGCAAGAAGGGCCTGCAAAGTGGCATTAAGGAAACAAAGATTTCCACCATTTATGAGGCCCCTTGGAAGTAGCACTTTTGCATTTGAATCATCACGAAGTATGTCTTTTTTACTCTCCTTCTTAGGAGGAAGAACAGGTAAATTCTCCTGTAGTACCCCATTAATAAGTAAATCATCTATCACAGGAGAGCATGGCTGTATAGACTGTCTAGAACAACTGCCATCATCAGCGCCTAAACTAAGTGACTCCAAATCAGCAGAAGGAACCTTTACATTTTTTTCTAAATCCTTGGGAGTTCCATTTGCTTTCAAAGGCTCTGAAAGACCTAACAAGCTATGATTCTTTGACGCCTTATCTTTCTCATCTTTTCTATCAATAGCAGCTAACAAAGTTTCTTGAGCCTTCAACTGACATGGCACATTCGCAGAAAGTCCATCACCCAATGAACTCACAGTTGCATAATCCAGAGAACCAAATTGCAATTGAGATTTTTCTGAGGGGGCTGCAACTTCTTGACGAGATCCGCTTTCAGGTTTGGTGAACAAACCACATTCCACCATCTAATATAGTGTGTAACAAAATTTTAAAAGTAAAAATCAAAATCAAAACAAATGACTATAACAATATAACAATACATGTAATGACAATGTACCCTTGAAATATGGAATAAGAACATCAACGTCGTCACCAACCCAACACCCCCTCCCCTCCCTCTTTCCCTACTTAAATATCTTTAACGGAATAACAATGCAAACAAAAAATATATACAAACAAATACCCACATAAATACTAAAAAAAACACCACATAAAACAAAAATATCATCATGATTATCATCCACCAATTTCCAATTGATTAAGCTCAGCCATGTATTTGGAACAATAACCAACACATATTGGTTCTGAAACAAGGATTATGACAAAATATACATTGGTAATCAACCATGAATAACTAGCGATGCTACCATGGGTCATTGACTACAAATTCACATCCAATCTCAGTACAGCCACGAATTAAACGAAGGACACAATGTAACCAATTTTTTTTTAAAAAAAATGCTTGGCATTATTGAACCAGCGAATATGCTGCCAAAGAGTTTACAGCTGTCTACGCACATCAATCATCATGAAGTATTTATTTTCCACAGGTGTTATAACATTTAATGTGAAAAGAATATATTGCTTATGCAAAATCTATTTTGACATCCTCCATCTAGCATGGAATAATGATGAAGATAAGAATGTGATGTACATAACAGAAGACATCACTGCAAGAAGAGTAACATCACAAAGGTAAAAACAACTCCAACAATAAGAAAGATAGAACAAACAACCATTACTGACTTATTGTAGGAGTGTAAATTACATCAGTGAAGAAGCTAAGATAAAGTTGTCTGCACGCTAACTTTTGATAAACCAACACTCTGCAAAAATTTTAGCTGCACTTACAGAAGCATAATCCAAAGAGCCAAACTGAAACTCATTTTTTTCCAGAGGTCTACTAACATCTACTGCAGCGTTCCGAAAGTGTGAATGACTCTCAACCTTGTTCATAGAACCATTATCCAGAACCTAATTAAACACAAACATTTGAATATCTTTAGACCAACGAAAAGAAGACAATAATTTATGCAAAAAAAAACACCTGCTTCTTAGACAGGTACGAAATAAAAAATAATAACAACAATATTAATATATACACTAAAATTGTTATTTTATTTTAAAAGGAAATTAAATGCATAATTTTTTCGTTCACTATTATTTCATTAGGGTATGTTTGGTTGGCACTAAAGTGATGTGAATGACATGAAAATTTTAAAATAGTCAACCTTACTAAGAGTAGTCTCATTCAATGTACTAAAAGTAATATTGAGTTAATTACCAAGTGGGAACACAAAATAATCATGATTACTTTCATATGGGTCACTCATGTCATCTCTTGTGGGCAATTAATTTCCCCCCTTTTCCTTATCTCTTGGAGGTAAAAATTTTTACATATGGGAGAGCACATGGGTGACCAACTTCAAGGTAGTGTATTAATTTTTTTATAGAATATATTAGATATATACTACTTTTAGTCATGTTGAATATTTAAAATATTCATGTCATTTACATTTGTTCATGCCAGCCAAACAGACCCCTAGCCATAAATTAAATCATTTCAACTATATTAATTAACGTTACGTGAATGGAGCATATTGCTTTTCTACTATCAAATGTGCAATAAAGTGTGCACCCAATAGCATATTAGAATAACAGAATTTCGTACCAAATTAGTCAGGAAATAATGCTGAAATATTGTCCACAATTAATAACAAATCTGAAATGTCTTACCTTTGATGGTTGTGGACGCATCTCTGACCCACACAGAACCTCAATTTTCTGAAAATAGATTGACAATAATACTAGGTTATGATGTGCATTAGTAATGACATCAGCTAAAGAATAAAAAAAATTATTTCTATTTTTATTCAATTAAAAGCTCTACACGGCTGAGATGTAGCATAATAAAGGAGCAAACACTTTATAGGACTTTGTCTCCTCATAGCTTAGCATTTAAAGGTTGAAGAGAGTTAAATCTTAAACTCGGAATTTCAAATAAGGTGAAGCATTTGGAAGAAGATGGATAGCCAATAACAATCAGAATAATAGCAGAGCTTCATGATCTTTACACATCAAATCTATGCCCATGAGCACATATAACAAGCCAAAATGTGCAGAGAAGCAGCCATCATCATCACAATCACAAAACAAGAATCCTATCCATAATACCACCCAATCATCAACTATGGCATCACCAGACCACGAACTTGTACATACTTCTAAGTTTCCTCCATCCATATGGTTCTATCCTTCATCTACCTTTCTTGGTCTAAAATAGGGCACTGTGCATTTCAGTATCTTTCCAACATGATATCTTTCATATTGCAAGAGAGCACTTCAGTTTTCGAATAATTAAAAATGCCTTCAGGGGCAGCAGACAGAGGGTGACTAGCCACTTACAAGCGTTTTAAATTACACTTACTGCATCCACAAATAGTACTTCACAACAAGCTAATCAATAGTGCTTAACATCAATGATTTCGTCTAGATAGCAGGCCCGATGGCATAAATCTGAAGACTTGCTGTCCAAGTATCCAGGTCAAGTACCCCACCGATGTCAAAATACTATCCTTTAGTAACTAGCAACATCCCATAGACAAGCTAATTATGTCATCAAACTAGTACATTCTAACCTAAGACGCACACTTACCTTCTAAAACCAAATACAGACTATCAAAATATTAGATTTTTTTTTACGTGTAAACTCATAATTCTTGCCAATCAACTCCTATCAGCATCATCATCTGAATTCGAATAGAAAACCCGAGCAAAACAATTCCATGAAAGTAATGCACTCTAACCCAACTTGCATCCTTACCTTCCACAAACCAACTATATACAATCAAAGATTGCATTTTCATTTTAACTTATCAACTGATATTTCCTGCCAACCAACTCCCGAATACTGTAAATTATACCTTAACGGGTAATAATATCAAACCCTTGTAACACCAAAATTTTCACCAAAAAAAACACCCGGCACAAATATGATCTAGATGCGAACTCCTTAATGCCCATACTTTAAAAGCAGAATCATCTAAAAAAACACATACATACATTATATATACCCGGTTCCTTTAAATCTGTAACCAGATTGGGAGAAATATTGGAAGAAATGTAGCACTTTTATGCAGTAATTGGGACGACCAATCGCCAAGCCGGTAGCAACCTACAGCCCGGACAAATGGGAGAAATAAAAAGGCGACGATAACGGCACAGATAGGCGGCGGCGGTCCGCCACGCGTCAGTTGCAGGGACCGGCGGCAGTCGAGAGAATCCGAGGGCGCCGCCCTTCGGAGAGATCAGAGGATCAGGGCACTAGAGATGGTCGGCGGAGATGGCGGCGTCGGTGTCGATGCCGGCGCCGGCGAAGAACGGCGACGGCGGCGGGGAAGGGCGGCGAAGGGGTTGGGGAGGGCCGGGGAAGAAGGTGAAAGGGGTGTGGGAAACAACTTCTCCCAAATAAAAAAGGACTAGGCCCATTAACAGGCCCATTTACAGACCCACTGAGAGGATTTCGTAGTGGGCTCGGTTTTATTGCATAAATCGACCAATTTCGAGTAACATTTGATTGAATTTGGAAACAATCATCTTGGGCGTATAATTATGGTTACAAGTCACATTCAGATTGATATAAAATGAACTCGTTTGATGTTTCACAAGTAGTTTAATTTAGTGTTTTCCACCTCTGTTAAATTAGTTTAAATGGCTCTACATGATTTCAAAGCGGCTCTGTATGAGTCATATTTTAAGGCACAATGATTTTTAACTTTTCCATCTATTAATTTTTAATTAATCCACGAATGATGTTATTGATCCATCTGTATATTAGAAGTGATAAGTCTGATCTCCCGGCCCTGGAAGTAACTGTAAGAGACAAAGATTGATTCAAGAATCAAAACAAGGATATGTTGAACGTGTCAACTAGCTATTGGCCGAGGGGGTGAGCCATGCATGTGAGCGGGACGCCCCAAGGAAAGCCATCCCTTCCTTGCCCCGGTTGGCCTTCTTTGGCGCAAAGGTTAGAAGTTAGAACAGGTCCCTCCTTTATATATATATATACAACAAACATGCACTCCCTCTGTTCTAATTCATCACGAATATATCCATCGGAAGCAAAAAGGTGTAGCAACACCAAATCGTGCTATCAGAAGCCATGCCGCCGTCAATCTACCATTCTGATTCTGATGGCGAGCCATCCACCTCCACCCACAGAAGGCTATTTGGCCGTGAAAGACCCCTCTATGCTATCTTCGGAAGTGGACGAGGTAAGGATTCCATCATGTTCATGCATGCATGTCTTCGATTATAAATTTGTCTCCACCATTCAAATATCGCCTATATATCGTTTGTTAATTAACATGAGCGAGTTGTTGATCCATTTGGCCATTTGGTTATTATCATTCTTTGTTTTGAATGCAGTGGCGGATGTGATCCTGTGGAGGAACAAGAGCTGGTCCGCAGCCATTCTAGCCCTAGTTACCGTCATCTGGTTTCTCTTCGAGGTGGTGGAGTACCCTTTTCTTACACTTTTATGTCATATCTCCATGACGGCCATGCTCGTGGTCTTCATATGGTCCAATGGCGCGGCCATCTTGGGCAGGTAACTCTTTATTCTTTCTAGTACGTACTCATGCATCTTGCAGGAAGAAGAATTATAAGAAACTGCGATCGTGCCCAAATAATCAGAAAACCAATCTTTAAGCTGATGATATATTTATATGTATATGATGTTAGCGTACTAAAATGAAGGAGATATATTTGTATGGTCAGGACTCCGCCCAAAATACCAGAGGTCATCTTCTCGGAGGCCGCCTTCCGAGAAGTCTCTCGAGCTTTTCATGCCGAGCTCAACCGCAGGGTCCTAGCACTTTATGACATAGCGCGTGGAAAGGATCTGACCATGTTCATTTTGGTATTGAACTACACTATAACTTCTAGACTAAGATTTGTCATCTATGGTGTATTATATATTTATTTTAAAAAAACAGCAACTGATTATGCATAATTTGGTTCTAATCAAAGGCAATCGGCTCACTCTGGATTATGTCGGTGGTGGGAAGCTACTTTAGCTCTTTAAGCCTTCTTTACATGTGTAAGGAGCCAGCCATTTCTTTTTCAATTGCATGAATGATGATATCTTATTTAATACCACATATTAAATATCTGGAAACAAGGCACTGTTTAATTCATGCCTGTATGTTTGAGCAGGTTTTGTGGGAGCCCTTACGATACCAGTGTTTTATGACAAGTACGCGGAAAGTGTGGACGATCTGGTGCACAAAGGCTGCCGGGATGTGAAGAAAGTGTACCGAAAGTTTGATTCCAAGGTGCTGAACAAGATACCCAGGGCGGGTGAGAAGAAGAAATCAAGATAATTTGATTCCTCGAAGCTGGTTGCCGATGATGTGTCATTAGACGTTGGAGCTTGATAATCCCGTATAAAATTAATGTGGAAAAAATTATGAGTAATGTGTATTTGAGAGAACATGGTCTACTTTGCATTTGTTTTTTACAATATATAATTTATTTGTTGTGTTAAGATTATCCTAAATATTGATATGATAATCTCTACTTTTCACTGCATTAATTCAAGGAAGTTGGTGTGGCAAGAGCCGAGCCACGCCTTTAATGCAACTCCGGCTTGATTCCAGAAGTTGGGGGACTTAACCAAATTTTCGAATTTGGTTGAGTAAGCTCCCTATTTTCCAGCAAAGTTTATCTCACACTAGCTTGATTTTGAGTCAGGAGTTTAATTAGAATTTTGGCCAGCTTCTGTCTCATGTCCCCTGTTTTCCAACTATATATCAAAGCTTAGCTAGAAGACATTTAGTTGTTGATGAGACAGCTGGCACTGTTGATAAAATAAAATTAATTTCCCGAAACTTTTACATGTATTAAGTGGTACTAGTATTTTTTCACAAATAGACTAATATTATAATTATTAAAGATATAAATAACTCAATTAACAAATTTTAATATTAATTTATTATTTACTATTAATTAAACTATAAAACTAAAATATTATGAAAGCATCTAAACTATAAAAATTAATAGATATAAATTAGTTGATTTTTGCCGGGTTGCATGAATCGCCGATTTCTGAATCGGAATCGAGCCGATTCCACTCGGATCGGAGGAAAACCGATTCAAAAAACCCAGCGTAAATCGGTTTTCATCTGAATCGGTCCATGAATCGGCCGATTCCGACCGATTCGAGCCGATTTGGAATCTGCCCAAATCGGCCGATTCCGGGCGCTGGGGGTGGGGCGCGGTGGCTGCGGGGAGGGACGGGTGGGGCGGGTTTGGGGGAGAGGGGGCGCGGCGGCAGCGACGGAGAAGGAGGGCAGATGTTGGAGAGAAGGTGTAGCACCTGTCCGGTCCACGCTCATGAACCGAACCGGCATGTTACAGGCCCCGGTTAGGTCCGCTAACCCGAACCTAACTCATGCGGATCCAATCTCGGCGTCTTAAGATGAAGATACGATCCATCATGAATGAATAAATGTGCAAAATCCTAACATGGTACTACATGAATGACATGCAAATTAAATTTCACGCCATCACAATCACGAGCAAAATCGATGAAAATTCTAAAGTAAAACTGACAGAGTCTCCCCTAAAAGTGCAATTAGGGTCTACCCTGTCAAAACAATACATACCAATATATATACATATATCAACAATTTTAATCACACATAATTTAATATACTGTATATTCATCATAGGACTTGGGCCACACTTCTGCTGCCCACTCTGATCACATCTCACCTCTTATCATCATGTCTTAGCATCATCTCATTTCATTTAATCATATCCTATCATGCCTCAAACATTTAATCATAGCATTCACAAAATAATAACATAATAATACAATATTAAACATTCAGAAATCTAACATGTGTGTGCACAAGACCTCATTGCTCCTCCGTCCTGGCCGGCCCGTCCATCTCGTGCTTATCACCTACATATATATAAGAAAAACGTCAGTAACAAGCGTTACTGGTCCGGAAAATAAAATATCTATAACAAACTGGTTATGAGAGCAAACTCTCATCTGAAAGAAAACATCATACTCCACGTGAACACTCTGAAGGGCACTACTGAGGAGCCACTGGGCTGCAGACCCGGTAGCATCCCGAACTTACTGCTCTGCTGCTGGTACTGTGCTACTCTCAGCACTTCTTTTCAGTACTTCTCGTGAAACTTTATCCTAAGCCCTCTCCTTACCTCCATATCTCTCCTGGCCTTGAGCACGAAGGCCGAGTACTCTCAGGCAGTCGCCTTTAGTACCCTTTGAACCACAAGTCCGGACATGCGCTGTACTAAACAGTACCCGTAAACCTCCACGTTCTCCGGGTGTGAGGAACTCAAACGCGGAGTTGTCAGGATCCCTCGGGAATGGAACAGTCCGCTGGCACTAATCCAGAGCCCGCTTTGACTGTCACGGCATCCTCTGCATGGTACGTGCAGTCGGTTTCTCCATCTCTCGTCTCACTGAAAACTCGATAAAACTATATATATAGGCCTGGGAAGGGATTCATATAATAGGCCCGAAGGCAACTTGTGGTGGATCTTGTTTTCGAAATCAACCTCGAGGGATCTCATCCTCGAGGGGTTATTAATCCGGAAAATATTCGGTTAAATGGCCCGAGTTAAGTGGGATCCGATAAAACGCCACTTAACCCGTCCTGCAGGCAATAAATTAAACATACAATAGAAAGAGTAAATCAGAGACGAGTCCTAAACGGACCTGGTGGAAGCTCCAAGCGTGTCATCGCGCCTAGGCGGCGAGCTCCTACTCCGTACCTACACATCAAAACTAAATACTAACGCCCGCTAACTAAATGATGCATCAAACTCAATAACATCACAATCACAATGCAAGCATCCATCAACATAACAATCAGAAAATCATAAAAATTAATTAATCCTAGCTCATCCTATTCATACTAATTTTATTACGTGTCTATAACTTATGCCGTGGTCACTTATCATGCTCTGACCTGATCTACTTCATTAGATCACTGAACCTTCATTCACACTTAATCTCATCATGTAACTTATCATTTCATCCCTAATTAGTCATTAATCACATCACACACAATTATCATGCTCAACTCGATCTACCTCATTAAATCACTCCCTATTCATTCTCAATTAATTGCATCATGCAATCATCACTACACTCATACTCATATGTTTATCATGACAATTATTTAATTCTAGCATGTTATACTAACAATCATAATCAATTTTAAAGAAATCAATCGGAGGTAATTATACCTCACGTCGTCGGCAATCGGCGACGGTTAGGGTTCCGTCGCGCGCCTCGGAGCTCAAATTCGGCGCTCCTCGGCGTCCAAAGCTCGATCGGGCTCCACTGGGTGAGCCCCGCGGAAGATCCGGTGAATTCCGGCGAATTCCAGAAATTCCGATTTTTCGGCGGTTTTCCGGCAGCTACTGGCGGTTTTCCGGCGACTTCCGGTGGTTTTCCGGCAACCGTCGCCTACGGCGTCTACTAGTCGGAAAGGGGTCGTGTTGGGTACCCTCGGAACCGGCTCGGCGAGCCCGACTCATCTATGGCCTCAACATGGTCGACGGAGTTGGCGGCTCGCCGGAAAATGGTCAAAACAGTGGCCGGCCGTGGTGGTTGCTAGATCCGGCCGGCCACGGCGGCAACGGCCTCCGCTCCGGTCAGGAAGCGTCACTGGGTGGTCGACGGTGCTGAGGCGACCACCTGATCGTGGTGGCGATGCTCGCCGGCGGCGGAATCGACGACGCGACCGCAACGCGGCCGCGGCGTCGCGGCGTGATTTCCTCGCGTCGCGGCGGTCCGATGGGGGCCGGACCTGGTCGGGGCGGCAGGGCGACGCCGTGGCCGGGCTGGGCGGCGTCGATCGGCGGCCAGGCGGCGCCGGCCGTGGCGGCGGTGGCGCGCGAACAGGGGCGGCGCGGCGAGGGTTTGGGCGTGGGGGAGAAAAGTCGGGGTGAAAAATTAGTTGGGTGGCAAACTCGTAAATAATACTTGACTCGTCTCCGTCTCGAGTCAAGTATCATAACTAACTCGTATTAAATCCTAAAAAATTCATAAAAATCGGGAAAAATCCCGTAAAATCAAACAACACCAAAAAAATTATAATGGTATGCTCTAGAACTATCAACCCACCCAAACTGCCCGAACGCGTCCTAACGCGGTAAACGGCCTAATACTAATTCTACGATCCACTATATATAAAAATAAAAAAAATGACTGGCATACTCTCATATATCTGATAACTCATTCTGTTCTGCTGTGTTCATGACGTTATCATCATATACTTGGGTACGCATGACCCTCATAGCTCATACACGCGACTGGCATTGGCTCGGTACACGTGTCCTGAAACTGACTCAACTCGAAAAAAATAACGGTCGACCCGACCGGTTCTAAATATAAAACCCTAACTCGAATCGTGGGTTTTACAGAAAGGGCGAGGGAAAGAAATAACACTCAGTGGTATTGTCGTAATTAAAACTTAACTCGTGTCAGCCTCGAGTTAAAAATAATAACTAACTCTAAATAATTCAAAAAAATCTTAAAAAATATTAAAAAATATCATAAAATATAATACACACAATAATATCAAAATGACATCAATATCTAATTTTTATATATTTATGTTATGAGTTGTCAAATTATTATATATAATCGATTTGGACCTATTCAGACTGATTCAACTGAATCGATTCCTGTCTTATTTAGACCGATTCAATTCCGAATTTGACTCCCTCGAAAACCGGTTCCGATTCCGATTCCGATTCGAATTGTGCAACTATGGATTTTTGTAGAAAAAATAAATAGGCAAAAATATCAAAATTTAGAGATAATTCATGTGAAAAATATAGTAATTGGAAATCATTAATCAAAAAATTGAATATCATATTTGTTTCATTAATGTCTAATGGACAAATATTTGTTGCAATTTCTTCCAACTATTTGTATAATTGCTTTTTCAAGTTTTTTTATCTACAAATTTATATAGCACAAGCAATAACTCACCAATATAAAAAAGCAAGGGAAATAAAAAAGGAAAATTTGAATAATTAAATTAGAATAAACCTAAAAAAATAAACATAATAATATAATTACCTAATAGTTATTTTATTTTTGCCACGATTAACTTTTCGAAAAAATATTTTATTGATAAAAAGTAAAAATATTATGAGAGATGCTATTGATATATTTGTAAGTAGGAAATGGAAAATCTTAGAATGAAAATATTAGAAAGAGGAAATTTAAAAAAAAAGAATGGCAAATAATGAAAGATAAAAAAATGATAAAGGATAATAGATTATTGAATAAAAAATCTCAAAAAATAAAAATCAATGATATTGATACTAAAGATGTGAATTATCTAATAATACAGTTAAATATAATAATATAATTACATCATAGTTATTTATGCCTTTTAAAACGGTAAAATTTTCAAGAAAACAATTGTATGTATCAAATAGTAAATATGTTCAAAGATATTTTTGAAATATTTATAAGAAAGAGTTGAAATACAACTCTTACACAAAGGGTGCTACGGAGAAAATGTACAGCCCCTTAAGAGGGATGTATATATTATAAAAATATAGTTTACCTTTCAAAATGGTGCAATACCTTTCAAAAAAAGGAGTATAATGTATAAAAAAATAATCAACTTGCAATAAACCCACAAAAATAATAAAAAAATTATCTCATAGTTATTTATATTTTTAAGATGACAATTTTTTGGAGAAAAAAATTTATTGATCAAAAGAATAAATATTTTAAGACATATTTTTATGTATTTTATAAGCACGAGTTGAGATAAAATTTGATAAAAAATAAAATAAAATGCCTGATAGAAAATATTCAAAAGTGAAAAATCTTTAAAAATGAGGTATAAATTATAAAAGATGAAACAGTGATAAAGGAAATAAAATATTGAATAAAAAAACTCAAAAAATAGAAGATCAATGATATTAATAATAAAGAAGTGGATATATAATAAAAAGATAAATATTTTGCATAAGAATGAAAACTAAATAGTCAAATTATAATAAAATTATAAAAAATAATTATCTCATAATTATTTATTCACTTTTAAAAGTAGTATCTATTAGGAAAACAAATATCGATTAAAATAAGAAATGTTTTAGAAGCTATTATTGATATAATTATAAGAATGACACGAGATGGAATTATTGGGCGGGGGTACAACGGAGAAAAGGTGTACCCCTTAATATGGATGCATATTATTTAAAAATAATGTGTACCTATAAAAAGGGTGTAACACTTTTTAGAAAACATATATAACTTTTAGGAGTTGTGCTCTCTAGGAGGTTCTATTTAGAATAATTGTACTCTTTAGACATTATCTCGATATCTCGTTATATTCAATTGTGTGAAACCCCGTGTTTAATTATGTGAAGGCAACCCTTCTTAACTATGTGTTTCTTACTCGTTTGAATTCAATAAGGAGTGAGAAAGAGATTTAGACAAATTTGATGTAATTTTTTGTCCACCCTACTAATGGGGGGATTGTAATCTTAAATATGACATTTTAGAAAAATAAAATAAAAGGTCAGATATGGCCGAGGGTTTAGTCTTTCGTAACAAGACCTGATAAACATGGTTTACCTTAGGACTAAACTCGGAACAAAAAGTGAATCACGCACCAACAATTTTTTTTAAAGTTCAATAGTCATAATAATTACTCGCAATTATGGACACAATTATCGCCTCTAAAAGACCCTATTTTTATTTTAGGGTTGCTTAGTTAGCATGAAATTGTGTACGTAAAAAGTAATTTCACAGAAAAATAAACATGTAATGACATGAAAATTTTAAATAATTCGTTTATATTTTTAGATATAAAATAAAAAATCAAGAGTATGTTTAGTTGTCTTAAAATCACATAAACGAAATCTAAAATCTTGGGATAAAAATTCTATTTGTGTTTAATTATTCAGAGTTTTTGTTAAAAGAAATTTTATTTTCAATTGCCTAGAAATTTTGTTAAGAGAAATTTTATTTTTAGTCAAAGCAAACCCATGTAAACATTTTATAAAGTAACTTTTTTGAAAAAAATTAAAGAAATTTAGAGAAATTTTAGGAGATATACATGTAATGTAATGGAGATTTTTAAAATTTTCATGTTATTTTATTTGATTGTATTTTATTTTTTATGAGATTATTTTTTTATTTATATGATTTTCATGTTAATCAAATGGACTGCAAAATGAAAATGAAATATTTCTTTCCCATACGTGTCTTCTAAAATTTCATTAAATTTTTTTGTTATTCATAAGAAAAAATTACTTTATAAATTTTTTATATAAACTTATTTGATTGAAAATAAAATTTCCTTTGAAAAAATATACCGACAATCATACACAAAGTAATTTTTTATCTTAAAAAATTTCCATTTCTTTTATATAGTTTCAAGATAACTAATACATATCCTTAACAAAAAAATTTTAACCCAATCGTCACAAGACACGACAAACCTCATTTTTTTCATAAAAAATCTTCGTCCCCAAGGGAAGGTCCGCCGCAAGACAAGACCGAAGCAGTGAAGGTCATTCTTGTCGTCATAAATAGGGGTGCTAATTGAGCGAGCGAGCCGAGCTCAACATGTGTTCGAGCTCGGCTCGAAATCGAACGAGTTTTGGACATACATACTCAAGCTCGACTCGAATATCTTTTATGTGTTCGAGCTCAGACTCGAGCTCGAATATACTTAAAACTGCTTAATTTTTATGAGCTCGTTCGGCTCAGAAATCGAACGAGTTTTGGACCATCACATGCTCAAACACGACTCGAATATCTTTATGTGTTTCGAGCTCGACTCTGAGCTCGAATATACTTAAGCTGCTTAATTTTTATGAGCTCGTTCGCCGATACGTTAGCTCAAAACCAGCTGGATTAAAAGTCAAAAATACTTCACTTAAAAAGGAAGAAATGAGGCCAATGTGGTTTAAACCACAACCTTGAAGTCATCAAGGTGAATACTTACCATCTCAACTATCTTGCTTCTTTGTTATTATATTGCATATATATATATAATATAATATAATATAATATAATATAATATAATATAATATAAAGACTATATTATTATATTATTTTATCGAGTCGAGTTCGAGTTATAACCGAGTCGAGTCGAGTCGAACACGACCTTGCTCAAGTTCGGCTCATAAGAGTCGAGTTCGAGTCGAGCATTTAAATGTCGAGTTTCGAGTTGAGTCGAGCCGAGCCGAACGCTAAATGCTCACGAGTTGGCTCGCTCAATTAGCAACCCTAGTCATAAATTCAAATATTATGTTTATTTCCAATATTATGCATGATTTTATATTTGTATCATTAATTATGATTTACGGATATAGTAGCTTAACCTTTTCTCCATAAAAAAAATACAACCCCTTGCTTCGTCAAAAAAATCTGCATCTCAACCACGCCGATTAAATCAGGCTAGCATCAGTTATCAAATAATTTATGTGTATAATAAAGGCTAATGATATTTTTTAGTATTAAAATTGATAATTTTAATAATTTTATAATAATTATATACAAGAATTTAGAATTAGACCAATAAGTATCATTTAACCATAACATAAAGTCAACGAATCTCAGTTCGCACTTTCACCGTCGGATTCCTTGTCTCTTGGTTTAGCCCCGAACGATGTGAAGAGGCTAGGGTTGTTAATTGAGCGAGCCAGTTCGTGAGCATTTAACGTTTAGCTCGGCTTAGACTCAACTTGAAACTCAACATATAAACGTTCGAGTTTGAACTCGACTCGAATTCAAATCTTACGAGACGAGCTTGAGCAAGGTCGTGTTCGAATCAACTCGACTCAGTTATAACTCAAATTGACTCATAGCTCGACTTAAACTCGAGTCGATAAAATAATATAATAATATAGTTTTTATAGTATATTTATTTATTTATTTATTTATATAATATCAATATAATAACAAAAAGTGAGATAGTTGAGATGGTAAGTATTCAGGTTGATGACTTCGTAGGTTTAATCCACATTAATTGTATTTTTTTATAGCGAGATACTTTTGATTTTTAATCAAGCTAGTTTCGAATTCACGAACGAGCTAGGTTCGAATTCGAAAAAATTAAATAATTTAAGTGTGTTAAAGTTTAAATTAAATTCGAACACATAAAAAATATTCGAGTTAAACTCAAATATATATATTTAATATTCAATTAATTTTCGCTCAAATTATAACGAATTCACGAATTATTTAAATCGAGTTCGATCCCTCGTTGAGCTCGGAACTGCGGAATCCGTACGAAGAGCAGTAGAGGAAACGACCAATGGCGGACGGTCTCATTCGGCCGCTGGTGGAGGCCATCCACGCCTCCCCTTCCCAAGCCGTCCTCTACGTCTCTGGCGGCGCTTCCCAGGTTTGCATCGCGTTGCCGCTCTCTTCCTCCTCGCCCCCCACTTTTGCTTATCTATATATGTATAGATGTTGTCTATCCATATGTCTAATTCTCTATGTCTATCAATCTATACATTATATAAAGTGGTCATCATATATGTTATATGTCTTTGTTTTTTATGACAAAACCAGGCACTGGGGTGGCTCCTCTCTGCCCCTGGAGCGTCCAATACTGTGCTCGAAGTAGTCGTTCCCTACTCCCGGACATCCATGGCCCAATTGCTTGGCCGGGTACCCACCCCTTCCCCTTGTATTGACTAATTTTGACTTCCATGATAGGTGACTTTGTGTTTCGTATCATGGATTTTTTTTACCTTTTGAATTGTTCATCATATACCTGCAGTACTTTATGTGGAGTTCTTTGTTAGGATCAATGTGTGGTAATTGGATGTTTCTTTTAGCATATGAATTTTGACTTGGGCAGTGAAGTTTTTCCAAGGTAAAAGCATGGATATTTTCAGAACTGTGAACTGAATGGATGAACGAGGGTTTATATGGTAGGATGAAATTAATAGTGGATTCCATTATTGACCATTGCAGATTCCAACGCAGTACACTAGTCGACAGACTGTGGAAGAATTGTCTTTGTTGGCTTATAATCGTGCTTTGAAGTTGTCTGGACCAGGTTTCGTTTTTCAGTCTCCGATTTATGTTTATATAGGTTTATGTTTGGTTGTGTCTAATTGAGCGATCTATGGGCCAAATAAAAAAAGAGAGCATGGTAAATGTGATGAAATTTTTTAGATTCATTATATTCTGTTTACATTTTGTAAATTTAGAAGCGTCAAGGCTTTCACTTTAATTTCATTTGTTGGGGCACTCCTGCATAATTCATTCGGCTTTAAGCAATCCTTTCATGTGTTGCATCATTTGCCATTAATTTCAATTTTGTGGCCTTCATTATTATAAAATCAATTTTTTGGTTCATTGATAATATTTTGGAATTGGAATTCTTTCAAGTTCTCTTACACGAATGTTCGCATTGCCTAATAGCCAAGTCATGCAAGCCGGTCCTATCTAAATATCCGTTTTATGCTGAAACAATATTGTTTACTACTCTAAGGTTAGCAATGTGTAGGAAGAATACCTTGGAATAAATGAGTACTTTTTGTGTTTGCTCTGTACAGGTATTTCTGTTGCTGGTATTGGATTTACAGGGTCACTTGCATCTACTCAGCCAAAACGTGGTGAACATAGGTTTGTTGATGTTCCCGTCCATGAAATCATTGTCAATCTTATGCACCTTATTATGGTTAGCTGAGGGTTGTCAGCTGGGATTTTGCATCATCTACTGATGGTTTTTTAGTTTTAATTAAATGCACAAAACCATGATGAAACAAAGTGGAAAGATTTTACGCCAAATGCCCTGCTTATTGCTACCTTCTTCCCGTGGAAAAGGGGATAATGAGATAAAGTCTGCTGCTTCATCGTTGTCTTTACAAAATATTGGATAAGCATATCAATATAGTCTTCGTCCATTGTAAAATTGATTTGATACACTCCAAAAAATTAACCTAAAACTATATGTGAGACTGATTGCTTTAATTTGAGAAGCTTCCTTTTAATTTAAGGTCTTTACTTTTGAAGTTGCTTTTTTGCTAGATAATACTTAATTTTGGTAGAGTTTCTGGGCAGAAGTGTTGGTGATTATGATAGTGATTTTTGTTTTACTTTGTCAGGTTTTACTTGTCAACAAGGACATCAAATCACCTTTTGACATCCATGGTTACTTTGGTGAAGGTTGTGATTAATTTAGTGGTTTGCTGTCTGTTCATGAAAACCTTATTGTATGTTGCTTTTTAGGGGTTACGAAACCGTGAACAGGAAGATCATGTTTCTAGTTGCTTCCTAATCAAGGTATGCTTTTAACTTTGTGAAGAATTGTGAGAATTATTTAGGATGTTTGCATGATTCACCTGGATCTTGTATGAAAATCTCCTGAACGCCTTGAGGGAAAGGATGAAGAGAATTACTAGCCATGAAGAACTCATCCTCATTTGGAGATATATGACAGTCATTTGCTTAGGAAGATAAATGTTAATGTAGCTTACACTAAAAAACGTATCCTAAGGTGATCTTAACTCAATGAACGGAGACCTAACCATAAACATTTACCGAGTTTTTCTTCTGAAGAAAATGTTACTTGGATTTTTCTGCCTAAAATGTTTTGGTGATAAATAAGGTACTAAATTGCATCTAATCAGCTTAAAGCAGTTGTGACTGAGATCAAGATGAGTATGGAGTTTGCATTTTTTTATGTGCTCCTGATTCTATGTGTTTTGTTAGTTGCTTGATGTTGGTAAAGGCGATGGCTGATGCTTGCAAGATACGTTCCCCTCCTGTCTCAGAGCTTTCAGAATCTGAATTTCCTGATGAATGTGAGCAATTGTTTGACGAAGATGAGCAATTGCAGCAAGTTATAGATGGACAAGTTTGCATGAAAATTTATCCACTCCTCAGTGGTATTATGATTTTAAAATTTTTTTGTTTATCTAATAGAAATAAAGCTTTCTTTCGGTGCCAACTCTGTTGAACTTACATTTGCAGGAGAAGTTTCCTCTGTTCCAGAAAGAAAAATTATATTATCTGGTTCATTCAACCCTTTACATGAAGGCCATCTAAAGCTCATGGAAGTTGCATCTAGGTATCAAGTTTTAGGTTAAAATGTTACACTCCAATTTGTCTCTCTAAATCTCAGGTTACATGCATGACTTAAATAATAGAAATGCTAACTACCTTACTCATTTAGCGACTTCCAAAATGTATGATGTTGAATATCTCGAAACCAATGTGTGCAATGTGAGATACTATGCATGGTGGTCTAAGATTTAGTAACTTTCAGTTTTTTTTTAAATTTATTTTATTATTATTATTATTGCTAGAAATGTGAGTTTTGATTTCAATTGATCGACCATCCAACTTTTGGTTATTTGTTCTCTGGTGCAGTATGTTTGATGATGCCTATCCATGCTTTGAGATATCTGCTATAAATGCTGACAAACCTCCTTTAAAAATCGATGAGATTAAAGATAGAGTCAAACAATTTGAGAGAGCTGGTAAGATGTTTTCCTTTTAATATATAGACCCATTCTTGGATGTTGGTCTCTTAATCGCTTTATCACGATCAAATAACAAATATAAATTAGAGTAAAGGTCAATAAATTGGACTAAAGGCCAAATTAATGAACTTGCTTACTCGTGTATGTCAGGAAAAACGGTGATTATTTCAAATCAACCGTTTTTTTACAAGAAAACAGAACTGTTTCCTGGAAGTGTCTTTGTTATTGGTGCTGATACTGCTGCAAGACTCATCAATGTAAGATTGATTTTTCTCCCATTCTATTGCTATAAACGTGATATTGTTTGATATCATTATATGGCTTTTAAATTAATGATTATTTTATGTTAGCGGGTGAATTTTTTTAATGAGTTTAAATGATAAACGGGAAAGATGAAATATGTGGCTTGTGTAATAACAAATGATGTTTCAATACTTCTCAGCCGAAATATTATGGTGGAGACTTTGAGAAGATGCTGGAAATATTGGTTGGCTGCAAAAACTCTGGTTGCTTGTTTCTTGTTGCTGGTCGAAAAATTGATGGAATTGTCAAGGTATCTTGTGAAGTGTGTTTTCATTCCTTTTTTTATTCAAAGCTCAATAGGTTTTCTTTGGCAGGTTCTGGAAGATTTTCCAATTCCAGATGAGTTACAGGACATGTTCATCTCAATACCACTGGAAAAGTTTAACATGGATATCTCGTCTACAGAAATCAGGAGAAATAAAGGCTTATGAACATCATGGTCTATATATATTAGCTGTCGATAAACCAAATACCACAAGCTTTGCGCTTGATATGATAGAAATGTACACCAATATCTGCCGATGGAGATGAAATGATATGTATTATTTTGTTTGCACTTTGCAGTATTCAAATTACATTGCAATTTTTATGTTAATTGTTTAAAAAAAATGTAACGAAGCCTAAACTTCCATTATTACTAGTAAATTCCAGACACCTTTTCATGGATTGATATGGTTCCTTTTGGTTTAATTCATTATAGTCTCGTTTGGGAAACTGTTGTACTTTATTAATTATCTCGCATTGCTATAGATGGAAGAGAATGCTCTCCTTCTTCTGCATCACTCAACTGTACATCATTGATTCATATTATTGTTTGATTTGTTTCTGTTACCAAAAGCAGCCCCAATGGTGGGATCATACAAAATCTTGCCTCACATACAAAATCACATTTATAGCGATTCGTTACTTAAATAAACTCATGAATTCAACCAATGCTAGATCAAACATTGTTCAGCACGTTAGGTTTGAAAGCAGAGAAACCAAAATTATGTATTGACACCTTAGATGTGAAGTTTGAAGATATCGGAGTACAACCAATCTTCCGGATGGAGGTGAACCCGCATAAATTTGTTGTAACACAGTGTAATGTAATTTTTAAGCTTGATCAAAATGTCTAGCTCTTTCGTGACGTTCTCGCTTTTTCGCTCCCACTCTTGTCAAGATGTAGTTGAACACTGTTAGCTTATGTACATGATACTAGATGGTCAAGAACATTAACAAAGAACTTTCTCACCAAACTAACCATTTCATTCAAATTTACAGCCAATATCTTCCAACGTATTTTCTATGATTTGATGCCAAGCGTTAATAAGCTTTAACAACTGTCGGAGATCATATGGTCTTGACAGGTTGAACTACGCGCTACTGGAACAGAGAGCTTTTACCGACCACAAGGAATGTGAGCCAATTGGCCATTTTTTGGATCTTATACAAGGTTCGTCAAATCTTTTCGTTTTTAATTAATTAAAGATGGCACTCTCAAACGTCTACATACTGGCCACTTCTTAACCTAAGAACTATAAGAGGAATGTGTGTATTGAGTTCTCAACAACTTACGAGATATTAATCAGAACGTTAATCAAGATATTGCATCACTTAACTAGAAGTACGGTAATCTTCAATGATCAAGCTCAACCAAGATATTTAAAATCTTCAATAATCAGTAGATGGAAGAGAATGCACGGCAGCCAATCCAATTTCATTTGTGAGTCCACTATTTTCCACCTGCATCTCTCAATTCAGCATCGTATCCTTTTTTCTGTTATCTCAAGCAGCGCCGAAGGCGAGTTTGGTTGCCAAGGATGATGTTTAAAATTTAGTAAATGTAGCATACTCACAAAAAGATGAACTTTTAGCCCCCACAACCGCCGCCACACCCAGCACCGCAGCCGGCCCCACACCCTGCACCGCAGCCGCCCCCACACCCTGCACCGTAGCCGCCCCCAGAAGTAGCTGCACGAGCATCTGCAGCAGAGCCTTTTGCCTTCATGCCTTCGGCACAAGAGAACACGACGCCTGCAACGAAGGCGAATGCTAGCAACACGACCCACAAAACTGCTCCGGCACCAGTCCCTTGTCCGGCGGCCACCGGCAGCTGATCCCCTGATCTCCAGACTCTCACCATGATTTCTCTTAATCCCCTTCGGTGTTACAACCTTCCCACCACACACACAGACTTCTTATCAAATACTCAAGACTTGGAGTTGGTCTTGGAATCTAATTGCACACGATGACTTATCCTTGGTACAAAAAGTCACGGTAGGCCATGGTATTCCATTTTTTATACCTCTTTGTTGAAACAAGTGCGTGAGCATATGTTTCCAAGTCAACTGTACCAAGCAATGGCCATGCGAACTGCTATATCGTGCTATCGCTGTGGTCATTCGGTTTCTACTTGTTATGTCGGATCCTTGCGGCACAATTGTGAACTGCACGAGTTGGAAATGGAGGTGCCAACTTTCATCAATTTAATCCTTCTCCGGTGACTCAATTTTCTGGCCGTCTGATCAGTTGTTATTAAGACGAGTCGACTAGAAGAGGAGTGCACTTTGATAAACCTCATCCACAGCCTTCACAATTGTGGATGATGTTTCCGATAAAGAACTTGGATGATTCCTGACGTTGGTTCGAACAAAATTGAAACGTGTAGTCAATCCTAGAACTTAATCAAAAGCTCACAAATTAGTATGGGTTTATTCATTAAGTGGTAAGACGATCCAAACCTTTTTCAATGGCTTGAATGTGCACAGATCTATTAATAAGAGTAAGACCATGAAATGCCATGGTCAGAAGTGATCATAAAGTGTAAATCTCATTATAGCTTAATTCCTTGGTTTTATGATAGAAAGTATTATTGTACAAGAAAGCGAAATGAGTTAGGAGGAATTATAATATGTTTAACCATTGAATTGGTTGAAAAATAGTTATCAAAATAGTCATGGTTAAACAAGTTAATCTAACTTGACGTGACTCAAATTCAAATAAACTCTAATGCATATAGCTTCTATTCGATCTTAAAGATAACAACAACTTAGATTTTATGTTAAAAATAAAAATAAATATTTTCAATCTCATTTAATTATTTAAATTACTTCATGAACTAATAAGTTTGACTCATACCCGAACCACTAAAAACTTCACTCGAACCAAACACCCTCAACCAAACCACACAAAGGTTAACCGAAAGCCGGACCCGTTGAGCCACCTTCCATCCCAGCCAAAACCCTAAGCCCTCGCCCACCGCCGGCCCGTCGACCCGCCATGAGAAGGTCCATCTTCTCCGCCGCCGGCCGCCTCGCCGGCCACCTTCGCCGCCCCTCTCCCTCCAACCCTCCCCCTCCCCCGCCCTCGCTTCCTCTCCTCGTCCGATCCCCCTCCTCCCCCTCCTCCCTCTCCCCTTCCCCCCGCCGCCGCCGCCTCCCGCCGACGTCGAAGATGTCTCCACCAAAGGTACGCAACCGCCCCTAACCCCCTTTCCTCTCCAATGTGTTTCGATCTCTTATTGCTTTTTTTGGGGGGTGATTGGTAGCGCTGATGGACATGATCGGCAAGTACTACGAGGGGGACGAGGAGGTGCTCCCGTCAATCATGGAGGCGGTCCTCAAGCGCCGGATTTCAGGGAAGCATGAGCAGACCGACGACGAGTTGATGGAGAAACTGAAGAATTTGCCGATGCAGGAAGCGAACGATAAGGAATTTGATTCGGATTTCGATGAGCTGTCGACGGATGAGGAGGTGGAGAACTTGTACAATGCGCGGCAGCTGGTGGAGAAGAGGATGGTGCAAGATGAGTTCTTTAACATGAATGATAAGAAGTGGGATGATATGATCAAGGAGGCCACGGAGAAGGGGTTTTTGAAGGATATGGGCGAGTGTGAGCAGATTCTGGAGGATATGTTGAGCTGGGATAAGCTTCTTCCTGGTATCTTTCTTTCGTTTCATTTCGATAGAGATGCACTTGTGAAATTTCATGCCCTCTTTGTTTCGTCATGTCACATGAAGTGAATATAGTTTTGCTGAAGGCCTCATTTTTTTTTCCCGGTATGTGTGTTTATACATTGTGTAATCATTTCTTACTGATATCATTAGTTGCATCCTCTAAATTTAGCGCCCTAACGTTTTTAAAAGTAGAATTTAGTTGTTGGATTAAAACTCGAAGCTCATTAGCATCCACCGGGCAGCTGTCACTGTATGGATTTGCTCGCTGCATTTATTTTTCTTCTAATTCTAGGTTAACGGTATTTTGTTTCTTAGTTATTTGTTCAGTTGAGATTCGTGTTGCTTAGAATTATCTTGGAGCAGAGCAATTTGATTTTATTAAGTTTATATCTTGATCCTGCATTTCTAAACATGCCTGTATAATTTGTATATGGCAAAGCTTAGATGAGATAAAGCAAAAGGTTGAAGCAAAATTCAATGAGCTTGGAGACATGTGTGAGAGAGGTGAAATTGAACCTACCAAAGCCTATGAACTGTTCAAGGAGTTTGAGGATCAAATGGTTCATGAGTATGGAGAGTTGATGAAAGAAGAGCAACCGGAGGAAGAAGAAGACACCAGTAGCCCTGTCGTTGTAGATAAGAAAATAGATACGGATGACCCTCCTGGTGAGGGTCCCATTTTGAGGTGGCAGACACGTATTGTATTTGCTCCTGGCGGAGATGCGTGGCACCCTAAAAACAGGAAAGTGAAGCTCTCTGTCACCGTGAAAGATCTAGGACTTTCAAAGCATGCTTTCAGACGGTTAAGGGAGGTTGTTGGCAAGCGTTACCATTCAGGAAAAGATGAACTAACAATCACCAGTGAAAGGTAAGATTACACCTTGCCAATTACTATGATCCCAGTATTATAAGGTGCCAATATGTGTTGAGATTTTTTTCTATGCTTAGAGTATGTTCATTTATATCATAAAAGCAATATGAAGGAAAAAGTTTTATGTGTCCTTAGTTCCTGAAATTGGATGCTTGAGTGTGCAAATTTATTCTACGTATATCCATTGGCTAGATATAGTGGAGTAGACTTTCTAGGGCAAACGAATGATAATCATTTGGATGCCTTGAATTTCATTTTCACCATGACTAAGCATTTAAGTAGGTGTACACTCCCACGTCCCCATCATGTTTGATAGAGTAACCTAATTGTCTACTGTATTCTTGATCTGATTGATGCCTTATCTTTGAAGACCATAAATTTGGATAATCTCACTTGTGATCTTCTAAAGGTTTGAGCATCGGGAAGAGAACAGAAAGGACTGTCTGAGGACCTTGTATGCACTAATAGAAGATGCTGTGAAAGCTGACAAACTAGTGGAAGAAACTAGAACATCTTATGTCAAAGAAAGACTCAGAGCTAATCCTGCTTTTATGGATAGATTACGAGCCAAAGCTGCAGCAACAAAACGAAGTCTTCCAACATAGACAGCTTATTTCAGCTGGCATGGGTGGTATCTACATGTTTTGGATCAAATGCCGTAGGTGTTAATTTCCGTTAACATTACTGAATCTTATTTTTCCAGTGGTAAAGTTAACCCTCCTTGAAGATGAATGTACACCTTTGAGATTTATTGTGGGTGGAAAACCTGCAATAATTTTGCATTATTTTCTTGCAGGATGAAAAATTATAAAGTTCCATCTCTTGTGCTTGCATGAGAAAGGAGGTCATAATTTTACGTACATGTTTATTGTACAATGAATTCGGAAAGCATCTTTCGACGTGGTCCGAGAAGTCGTCCACAGTTAGTAAAATTTAAGTTCAAGAATCATCTTTGCAGATGCCAAAATAGTGGTAGGCTTATGAAGCTGCGTTGGGTGGTTCCCTGAAATCTTGAATTTTGAAGGTTATCTTCTAATGGGAGATACCGTGTACAATGTCATTTCAGATCACCAATAAAGCTTTCTGCCCTGGAAGATCAAATCCCATGACTAAAACTGACATTATCATGGCTTGTGTTAGCTGCTTATGGCAGTTTTTTATTAATAAGACTGTCAACATTTATAGCAGCTTAATGAAGAAAAGCCTCAGAAATCAAATCTGATTGGTCGCTGAGGTTAAGGGTTTTTTTAAAGGTAAACCACTGAGGTTAAGTTAAACTGCAGTGTTGGTGTTTCCAAGTCCTTCACTGGATTGTCCGGGAAGGTTTTTAACTGATCCAACATCTTTGGCAAACTTCACAATTCCCTTTAAGCATTGGAAAAAGGTTTCCTTATTTGATTCTTGCTTGATCTCATTACATAAAAAGAAACACTATGCATAAACAATATCAACAGAACCGATGAAGGCCATAAGATATAATAGTAGTAACACTACGGCGTTTATGGGGGAAAATGCGAGTGCGCTCGTTACATTCACAGTTGGACGAAGAAATCAAGCTTTTCTCACTTCTACAAGTTACTGTCGAATGAAGAGCAAAAAAACGTCCTCCAAGAGTCCAAGAATGAAACAAAACGCACCCAAAATAAAAAAATCCCCATGCAGCCTGAATTCTAAATCCAAAAGACCGCCTATAAGGTGGTTACGATGTGTTATGATAGATATTGAAGGGACTCCTTTAATATATATCTTAACAAATCGAAGGTATTACTACACTGATATTACTATCCTGCATTAGCAATCTTTTCCACGGCGTCTAAAACACTCCTCATGGAAGGTCTTCTTTCAGGATTTGTATGAGCACAAGCTAGAGCTGCTCTTAGCACCGCACCTATCTCCTCTTCAAAGCCCGGCTCTTGAGCTAGAATAGGTCCAAAACCTCAGTCAGTGGTTTACTCTCATCAACATTTTGCCTAGTCCATCTTACTATGTCCATCTCAACAGAACCCAGAACTTCAATGGGTGATCTGCCAGTGATCAACTCGAGCACAATCACTCCAAACGAGTAAATGTCCCACTTTTGTGATGGTTTGAGCAGCTTCATCACCTCAGGTGCTTGGTAGTATGTACCTGAACTCAATCGTGTGTTGAATGAAACTTCTGAAGGTAGATAGTATTGTTGTTCTTCAACACGCAGTTGATTCCATTGCATTACCGGGGACCCTCTAGTTGTGTTGGCTAGCTTTCCAAGTCCAAAGTCTGCTATATATGGTTCCATATTTGTTCCCAGAAGAATGTTGGCGGGTTTCAGATCTCCATGGACATACTTCTTTGGACTAAATTCATGTAAGTATACCAAGCCTCTGGCAATTCCTTTTATGATGCCTATACGTACCTGCCATGACATTGGTGATAAAGATACCGGCCCCATTGTTCCTGAATGAGCTGCAAGAAACTTTAAGTTATGATCGATAGCAAACTGACCAGCAGCGACAGTAGTAGGTGCATAGATACAGTTCAGACAATTTCAGGAGTAAATACTACACATTAATGCAGTCAGTCTGGATGCTTGTATGATAAAATGCAGAACAGCAGTGCAAATTTCCCATGAGCCACATAGCCTATGGAATTGAAATTCAGAAGAAAAAATTGAATCACAAACGCCATTGATTTCTATCCACACAATAAAAAACAGAAATGATGATTTTGTTGAGCGAAATGGAACTACTCACTATTAAAGAACACCAAGGGTTGAGTACAAAGTTAATGGGAAGTACAATCACTAGAGAACTAAGAGAACAATGTAAATGCGATGAGGACAACCAAGAGCTCTTCAATATAATGCACAACAATTAAGTTGGCGCAATCATGTTTGCAAAAACACCAAGTACCAGACAATCCAAAAGGAAAACATACGAAATTTTGGGTAAAGCAAGACAATTCTGAAAGAGATAAGTAGGCAAAGAAATTACCATGAAGAGCAGTTGCAAGATTTCCATTTGGTATGTAATCATATATCAGCAGCTTCTCCTCAACCGACCAGTAATAAGCTCTCAGAGCAACAATATTGTCATGCCTCAGTTTCCCTATGGCCTCCACCTCCGTCTGGAACTCTCTGAACCTCTGCAAACCTCCCTCCCCCAACCTCCTCACTGCAAAGGTGAGCCCCCTTCCAGAACGACTTTGTACACAATGCCAATCCCACTCTTGCCCAGAACAAAGGCCGAAGCTTTCAGAAGCTCGTCCATGTCAAAATTGAGCTGCGGATCTAAAGGAACAAGGTCCAGCTGCTCCATGTTCTCCGATGGAGTATCAGACTCATCCCACCTCGAACAAAAACACTCTTTCCCGAGAATCTGCCGCTTCCTACCACTGTCTTCCTCACCTTTGCCTTTGCACGAAACCACCCTTCCAAAACAGTAGAAGAACGCGAACCCTAGCAAGATGATTCCCACAACATCGCCAACCACTATTGCAATGAGACCAACTCTGCTCAAGGCTTTCCTTTTGGTACCATCGGCTCTACGACTCATATCAGAAAGTGGAGGAGAGTAACTGTTTGGAAGGGGAGGGAGGGATGAAGGTTCAGTGGAAGGGTATTCAGAAGAGCAAGGGTTCTTCAATGGAGGTCCGCACAGCCCGGGGTTGCCGAGAAACGCAGTTGGTCCTCTGTTCACAAGAGCTCCGTTCTGAGGTATAGGACCAGTTAGATTATTGTTGGAGAGATCAATGTACACCTTCTCTGGGAGGTCCCCAAGATTGGTCGGGATGAAACCGGAGAAGATGTTATGAGACAAGTCCACTGTCCCTTGAAGGTGCGAGAGACGACCCAAATCGTTTGGAATGTGCCCATCAAGCGCATTGTGAGAGAGATCCAGCAGCTCCAACATGGACAGACTAGCACCAAATCCATCAGGTAATGCACCAGCAAAGCCATTGTAGCTCAAACGGAGAACCTTCAACCTCTTGCATCGGAGCAAAGAGACAGGCAACGAGCTGTTGAACGAATTCTGCGACAAATCCAGCACCTGGAGGTTCTTGAGCTTCCCAATCTGGGAAGGGACAAAGCCAGAGAAGTTATTCCCGTAAAGCACCAAGCTTTGCAAGCCTTGAGCATCGAAGAGGCCGACAGGCAAGCTCCCTCGCAGCTCGTTGTTCCTCAAGTTGATGTGCCGAAGTGACGAGAGAATACCAAGAGAAGGAGGGATGAAACCGACCAGCCTCGCCTTGGGGATTCTAAGAGACACAACTCGCATGGCCGAGCAGGTGACTCCACTCCAAGAACATGGGGACTCGTCCCAAGTGTTCCAGTTGCGTAGGTAACCATCCGGATCACTCACTGTCGCTTTGAACGAAAGGAGGGCCGCGCCTTCTTGGTTCAAGCACCTCACATTACTCCAAGAGCAGCAGCAGAGAAGAAACAGCAGAACAAGTAAGACAGGTGAGAGTGAAACCATACTTGAGCTAGAGTAGTAGAGAAGGCAGAAGACGAATGAGAAGAAGAAAGTGAAGCAACGAGGAGCAAGAAGGCGAGAGAGAGACAAGAGAGAAGCGTTGGAGGAGCAAGAAGGCGAGAGAGAGACAAGAGAGAAGCGTTGGGGGGAGGGGAGGGAGACTCTGGCACCTGGGTAAGCGTTGAAAGGTGACGGGTCAGAGTGATGGCAGTAAGAAAAAATCGGACGTCGGCGTTTGAAATGGGAAAGGAGACAAAGGACATTGGGTTGTGATAGCTTGACTTTTGAATTAAAATAGGTGGCGGCCATTGGCCAATGAGTATAATATATCTATTATGTAATATTATACTTTGTTTACACTGTGTTAGTGTGCTGGGACAGTGATAGTGGCAGCGGCATGGGAAAACTGGAAAAGTCCACTCTCGCACTGCATAAGTCATTTGTGATCTAATGGAGGTCGGAAGTGGATCTGGTTGAAGAGTTGATGGCTGTTTCCCACCAAAAACCATTTCATTTTCATCTTCAACAACTGCAGAGAATTTCTGTTACATGTCTCATGACTTCATCTCGAGATTTTCTGCTCCATGCTTCAATCTCAAGTTGGAAGCGGTTGAGCGTAAATGCCCGTATTTTGTCCCTCTCCTGAGCTGGACCCTTCGCTTCCAACACTTACTTGATTGAGGGCTCTCTCATCTCAGTTCCAACGAGGAAAATATATATATAGAGAGAGAGACTTCTCTTCTCCATTAAAATTTAGATGTAGTACAGCGTCATATTAGCCTTATAAATGCTACTTAATTAACCAACTCAAATCCAAAAAGTGTAAGCTCGTATGTGGCACCAGACACCACATTGCAGGTGCGAAAATTCCACTCTTTGCATTTGTAAATGACTTCGGTCAAGTCTCAAAAATGGATTGTTGTCTACAAAATGACTCATATATGACTTGCTCTTATTTTTTAATCTGAATCCAAGCTACTAACGAAAACAACACATATATTGAAACTAACAATAGTATTTCACCATGAAGGTTCGTACATCATACATGCAACTGTTGGTGTAGATTCAGATAAGGGAAGCGCGAAGGACAATCCTTTTGGAGTTTGCTTTGAGTTATCCCTCGAGACTAAAGAAAGCTCTTTCCCGCTCGGTTGGTTTCAATGGCAAATAAAGGAGCATGATACAACGTTGCAGCAGTGCGCAAGCAGGGGAGAGTCAGCAACTTCACTTTACATGCTGCACCCCCTTTTGCCTCTGGGCATCATCAAACCCCAAAATTGACTCAAACTGTTTCCGTGCACATTATTCTGAAGGGAAAAACCGAGAACTAGGGATAGAATACTATGAAATTTTGGGCCCACCCACACGTGGAGGCTTAGCACAGTCCATATGGGGACCCACAATTACCAGCCCACATTATTATTATATGAACAAATTTTACTTTCATGTAGGGTTAGGAAATGAAAAAATAATCTAAATACTTTGACATTTTTAAACGAAGGAAGAAGTCATGGCCAATGTTCGCCATCAATCAAGCAGTGCCTAACGAGACGAGACGACTCATACGAAGAGTAATGATCTAGTCTTCCAGACCTAATGCTTCGGCCTACCGATGCCAACTTTGGGTGATAGTGCTTTGACATCAAAGAAGTTAGGTGCTAAAACATCGGGGACTAAAAGCTCGGCAGCACACAATTGAAGGTCTCACTGGATGCTAAGATTGGGTTTTACCCAACTAAAAATGGAGAAACTATTCCACCAAACAAGGCCTTGGTTGGTTCAAAGACTCCAAACTAGAACAAAACTATGCCGCTCATCACGGCGGAATTTTGCTGGCCAACAAAAATGGTTGGACTGGTCGTACAAATCTCATGAGAAGGGCAAATTGCGCTTTCAAGCGTGCATGTCAAACGACGACCGATTACAAGGTGATCAGCTCTTCTTTGTCAAGTCTCCATTGCCACAGATGGCGCCCTGCATAGTCATGCTCAGAGAGCAAGGAATGTTGTGCAACGATATCGAACAGATAGGAAATCATCACGTGATAATTTTAGGCTTCTTCCATTCGCACTCTCAAGGTGTCAAGATGCTGGGCTTCCCACATCTTCTCGTAATCATACACATTCTATCTTCAAGAACCCAAGGATATGTAAACGCCAAATGAATCAGCATGACACCGATTAGTTTGTGGACTTTTGATCAGATGGGCGCGATTGCTTTCCAAAGCTGCACTTAATACACTTGCTACTAACCACAAGATATCTATATTTTTTTCAAACAACTAATTGGAGCGATTTTGCGTCACATATTGCAGATAAGAGCGGGAGCTCCTCCTTTCTCACTTGTCGTTTGGGCACAGGCCAAAGCTTACGTTTGAATAAAGCCAATGCCTCTTCACAGGTTGCTCAGTGTTCTTCACAGGTTGTTTAAAGCCCACACTGTGAAGCAGTGACTCCCCGTAAAATGCAATCCAGCTATTTCCGTTCTGCTCGTGTTAACTCCATGTCCAACTACAGTACCCAAACCGAGTCTATCCAGTTAAAACTTCCATTGGCAAAATATTCACACAATTTACCAACGGCATTGTAAATGTACTGTTGGGTAACTTGGCGTGTTTTTCCTGAACTGGGTGGATTCTCAAGATCTATCACAAAGTCTTGATAGATTGTGACACTACAATTTTGTCTAAAGCTAAATCAGTAGAAGATTCTGGGTCTCCAAGTTCGCTAGCAACTGACTTTCCAGCGAAGAGCAGTGGCCACCGATTCCACCGCATTTATATCCATGAATACGAACAGACAAGCCATGCAACTCTAGAAAGCAACCCATCGATCATCTCTTCTCAACTCCTTTCCTCACCCGGACTCGATCATCTTTGCTCCAAAGCCTTCCTCTTTGAATCCTTCGCTCTAGCAGCTGACTGATCTATCTAGCATAAACATGCTTTTGATCAAGTCCTTATCGGCATTCAGAGGGATGGGCTGCACCACCAACACCGCGGATCAGGTCTTGCCGACGGAGTGGGAAGCGAAGAGGGTAAGGAGGAAGAGGCCCAGAGGTGGGAAGAGGAGGAGGAGGAGGCATTCATCAGCTGCTGCTGCTGATGGGTCGGCGGCGTTGTTGTCGGATGTTTGGTGTACGCCGGGGATTGCTCTTGACATGGATGCGGCGGCTGTGGACTGTGTCGTCGCCAAGCGGGGTAGAATTGCTAGCAGAAGAAGAGAGAGTGCAGAGCGAGCTCTAGGAGAGGTAGGCATTTATTTTCGTTCTTAGTCTGTACTGTTTTTTCATGATTTTGATGCAAATAGCAAGCACAGTTACATATGATTACACTTGCATTGGGGTACGCCTTCTACATGCCTTAGTTACATGGAATACTCTGTGAGCAGATCAGAACATTTCAAGCTAACCAATTGACGAGAGGATCAGAAAGAGATGATCAATATAGAGACTTGAGGCTTGACATAGACAACATGTCTTATGAGGTGAGCGACCTATCTGCTTCGTCACTTGATCCCAGATGTTAGATTTAGCATGTGATGATTTTATTTTGTTCATGAAACAGGAATTGCTTGAACTTGGGGAAAAGATTGGCCAGGTGAGCATTGGACTCGGGGAAGAGGAGATTTCGCGCTGTGTAAGAAAGATGCGTTTTACCTTGAATCCTCTGCCAGCGCATGTATCTTCTCCTCTGAGGTGGAGATGTAGCATATGCCAAGTAGGTTCTGCATAGCATGCTGTTTCAAAAAAGATATTCACAATTGTATATAGACATGATACAGATCATGGGATTACCATGTATAAGATTCACCATTTAAGTGGGAATCAAAGTCCCTAATAATACTAGAGTCATATGATTCGGTTACTTAGCGAGACATGAATTATATTATGTCAGTTATATTTTGTTTACAGGAGGAATATCACTCACCCGACGTTGTGGGAAAGCTAGACTGTAACCACAAATACCATTTCTACTGCATTAAGCGGTGGCTTCGGCGGAAGAATGCTTGCCCTATCTGCAATGTTGCTGCTGCTTAGTATCAATCAGAGAGGATTGACAAGCGAAACTCTTCATCTATCAACTCATAAATCACTCGTGTACCCGAATTTCTACTTCGTATCATCTTCTATCGACGTGATTTAGGCGCCTATCTCTTCTTTCAATACTATATTCTTTTGGACTGGTTGGTTTTCTGAGTGATAATGAAACTACTTTTTTGCTGGGTTCTTGACTTGTGGCAGTACTCTCTCGAGCAAACAGTTGAGATAAGAGCCAACAAGTGCAGCCAATGGTAGAATCTCAGAATCACAAAACTCATATCTGAAACTCTTATTTCATTGGAAGTTCAAAACATTAAAAGAAAAAATTCTCCATGAAAAATAAATAATTTAAAGTAAACAACACCAAATACTCATCTTGTAACACAATAAAAGTTACACACCGCTTCTCCATTTCAAATCATGGCCTCGTCTTATCTGACAATTTGAATTAATAACCAGCAAAATCTCTGATATGGAACCCACTAAAAATATGGGGCATCTCCATCCGACTTTACATGCTGAAATCAGGAAGTCATCTTGCATCATGAGAACTTAGGAACTCTAATATACAGGGGAAAACTTCATCAGCCATCTGCAACACAAAAGCCCCATTATTCATATAGATGACAAACTTAAAGCATAACTGTCATGATGATGATGATGGCGAATTGGTGATCATTGTTTAACATCTGTAAAAAACTCACCAAACGTCCACCAACCAAATCATAATGTCCATAATGTGGTCCATTTGGCTCTCCAAAAATTTTGTAGCTGACCAAGTTTTGAGGCAAATTTTTTACAGTTTCTATGAAAACAGCAGTCATTAGTGCCTCAAATACTAAATTATACATTTTTTAATATATGACATACATACCATATACAGCTTCAGGTGGGCATATAAGGTCTTGATCTCCAGCAAGAGCTAACACTGGAACATGAATTTTATGTAAATGATCTTTGTAGCAGAAAGTGCCACTTCTGTCACGTAAGCCTCCATCACGGAAAGCCGTCGTGAGCTGTAACAATAGTTTAGCAGGTATAGTACCTATAGAAATTCGATTTCATAAAAAAGAAGTACCAATTAATGTGCACGCTACGGTAAAAATAAGGGAAATGGAAATTTTCACTACGGGATGTCATAAAAAATACTTACAGAAGTTATTGAGTATAAGTCTCTCAAACATCTCAGGAATCATCATGTCTCGGGCTGAAACCTGAGCATTTAGCCAAGACAAAACATATGGGGGTCGACACGCTAGAGGGTATGCTGCTGACATTAGGGCTCCCAAAGGTACAACAGGAACATTAAGAGCTTGCGCAGGATCTGCCTGTTGTAGAACACATGAAGGTGTCTTGAACATCAAACGACAAATATATAAGAAAAGCCAAAAAATATATATCCGTACAATATCTATAACTTACAAGGGGCAATAATAGTTTAAGGGAAGACCTCGAAGGAGTATAATCAAGAGAGGATGCTATTGTTACAACAGCTGCCAATTTAGGATCCCTACCAACACAAGCTGGAGAAAAGGGGGAAGGGGAGGCGAGTAAGAGTTCTTGAAAAAACAATTTGAGAAAAAATAAAATAATTTTTACAGTGAGAATTCATGAAAAAGCAATTGAGAAAAATATACAAGCACCTACCATACTGTGACATCATGGCGTATAGCAAGATTCCTCCCATAGAATGACCGATTGCAAGTAACTTCCCATCCTTAGGCTTTGTTTGCTCCATTACGTATTTCATCTAGTAAAAATTATGGTAAAGTTAGAATCTGTAATAAACTAATCTCTAATCTTTACGTGACATGTCTATACGCAATTAAACACAATTCTGGTGGTCAAAATTTACAAAGTAGCACATATTACATGAGGGAGTTGAATGCTAAGCCATCGTACATGTTATGTGCTTCTGGAATATTTAATCAGTTTTCAGGTAAAATGAATTGGAATGAAAGATTACTTCATATAACTACATATTCTGAATCATGTCACTACAAAAGGAAAATGCACCTCACCGCAGCAGGTATGTCCTCCTCCAAGTAGTTGTCAAAGTCCCAATTGTATTTTACAATCAAATCAAGCTGTTTTTGAAAATCCTCAATGGTGGTATATAGCCTGTCTGGCAAACTGAGGAATTGCGGCGAAACAGTTTTTTGTCCCTCCTCAACAATACTGACAATCCTTTGACTAAGGTCTTTTATTTGCACAAGGACAGATGAACTTTGCCCAGATTCCAACAAGCCTGCAATTTTTTCTCTAATTTCATTGAATCGATCTGACAAGTGAGCATCTTCCAATATCTGATAAATCTGGTCAGTGAACTTCGCAAGCATAGCTCTAAGTTGACCTTCATTAAGAAATCCGGACAATCTCTGTGTTAAACCTGTCAAAGCATCTGTCAATTTCAACACTAACTGTGATTCATCCCATGTCATTGAGGTGCCCTTCTCTTCACTCTTTACAAGTGCAGCATCAGATCTCTGCAATTTGCTGTCAATATTGTCTGGGGAAGGTTTGCTAGATCTACCATCAACACCATGTTTTTCCACAGATTGAATCATTTGGTATGTGAGGTCTCTATTCATAGTATCCTCAACTTGCATGGACTCCTCTCCTCTAGTGCTCAATCCAGCTCCTCGAACTTCAACAATCCATGTATCAAATCCTTGGTTGGCCATGTAACGAGCAAAAGAACACTACATAAAGTTCGGCCGAGTGAGGTAAAAGACAAACAAAAGATAAAGAGAGAATCACCAAAGAGAGCAATTCTCTTCCAAAAGTAGGTGACGAGTATTGATCTTCTTCTTCTTCCACCTAACACTAGTAACTGTTGGCGACATGGATCCTTAATCAGGATACATGCGACTACAAATGGCAGAGTTTTATTGGCTAGATGCCCTTCCTGAGGCGCCAAATGATGAGTATTGATCTCAGTTAATGATTAAATTCATTCCCAATTTACAATGATCTCATCCACCATGAACTTGTCTTACACAATCAATACAAGCCCATCTCATCTTTCCACATCCCTTGCAATTCATTGATGCCACTCAACTCGATCTAAATTCTACCATATATCTAACACCCAATTAACTATTTTTCTCAAATAAATTAGCTTTAAACATAGAAATCAGGGGGAGGGCGAAGCAATAAACAACAACAAAAAATCAAATCTAAGTAAACAAAAGACGAACCTCGGGTGACAGATCAAATCCAATAGCATTCGTCCCCACTCCCGACAGAAGCATCAATGGATGATTCCTCGGCGGCGTCTACCAATTCAACAACGCCGACACATCGTAATAATAATTAGGCTCCTAAAACATGTACGAGAAAACTATAAATATTGAAAAAAAACACACCTTGGGAGAAGGCAGGTACCGCCAGAGGGCGATCCGCCACTCGGTCCCCGGAACAGGAACATAGTGAAGCTCGTCGGCGGTGCAAACCACGGGCTTCTTGTCCGTGGCAACCGCTCTCTTCACCACCGGCAGCGAAGGAGGTGAAGAGGAAGATGCGGCGCAGGAAGAAGGCGAAGGCGAAGGCGACGACGAAGACGAAGAAGAAAAGGGCCGGAAAGAGGTGGTGAAGCGTAGGATGGGGAACGGCCGGCGATGGCGATCGACGGGATGGGAGGGGAGTTAAGGTAGCACAAGGCGGCGGCGAAGTGGATCGCTGGCCGGACCTCCGCCGCAAACATCGTATCTCCGGCGAGCTCCGGCGATTGTCGGAGTATGGGAGGGTAGATGGGAGTTTTTCAGGAAGGTGGTTTAAATCTTATTAACGATTGGTGTTTAAAATTTTAAGTGTAATCATTAAATTAATCTTAGTTTAAATCTTCCTAATCAAAAGATATTAATTTAATTATTACAATTAAAATTTTAAATGCCATTAATTTAAAAAAATTAAACCAATCGAACAATTGATAATATAACAAGTGCTATAACAAATCTCCCGTAGTTTTACAAATAAGATCGTAATTATAAATTTAATTATTAATTATCTTCACATCTTATTGGTAATATATTTTTTAAAATAATTTATAAAAATATATTTTAATTACAAATTATAAAAACTAAAATATTATCTTACAACTCGAGGGCTATTACTTAATGATAAGTATGGTAAAACTAATTATGCCCCCCTACCCCTCTCTTGTGTGAATTTGACCAAGGACCGTGCAGCCTATATTCGACCAAACGTGATTAAATATAGGCATTGACTCTTCGTCGGATCCAACTCGTTGTTAATGTTACTCACGGGTGACGAGAGTTTTTAGTGTATGATTAGAGATTTAATCTAGGCTATTTATATGATTAATAGTTTAAAATAATCCCTGAGTGCCGGAAAATTTTTACTTTAGTGCTAACTAAAGTAAAATAAAATATACAAATATCGAATGGACATTTTATTCTTTAGTGCAAACTACGAGGTTTATAGTTTTATAATAAACTAGCTTAGACCTATGTAATGCGCACGTCATGTACACATTTTTAAAAATTTTATTAAAAAATAAAATTAAAAATATATAATATTAAAAAAATAAAAAAATCCATTTTAAATAAAATATGATAAATAAATATATAGCAATCCTATAATTTAAAATTTTAGTAAAAATATCTACATTTCTCATTTAAAATTTTCTAATAGATATCATTTTATTAAGATCAAAGTTAATATTTACATTAAAAGCCAATATAAATTGTCTGGTACTAAAAAGGTTCAAACTTCCAAGTAGCCATCAATTTGTAATGATAAAAATTTTACCTAAATGTTATGTAATTAACTAAAGTTGCACATTAATTTTGTTTATTTTTAATATGCAATATATTTTAAATTAATTAATAATATATGAATAAATATAAAGTAATTTGAAATGAAAATCTCAATAAATATTTAATTCTAAACACAAGTTTTCTAAATATATTTAAAAATATATTGCTCATTGAAATTAATTTGAAATTATCAAAAAAATTATATGAATACATTTTAAAATTAAATATTAAATATTAATACATAATTAGTGATAAACACGTGTTCTAAACAATTCAAATTAAAATTAAATATTGGCTAAAATAAGAGTTTTGAATGAATAGGAAACAAAACAAAATAATTTTAATGAGTAGAGGAAAAAGAAGAAGACTACGAATACGAGCTTTGAAAAAGAAGAGACAAAAGTAAAGAGTTTTGAATGAGTAGGAATTAGGTTAGAAAATGGGAGATATTGAGGGATTATTATTATAAGGTGAATTAGAGAGTTAAAAAGGTAAGTGGATTAACCACGTGCAAAGAGAATACTGTAACACGACGAATGAATATCAGATAGATTGATACGAGGTAAGATTCAATCAATTATAAATAAATAACCACTTATTAAATATTTGTAATGATATTTTAAAAAATTCCGGTAAACAAAAAATCAATCATAAGTGTCTTGTTTGACCATATATAAGTCCTTGCAGCTTATTATTTTTCGTAACCTGTAAAGAGTTGAATATAGATCAGCCCCAATGGGCTGAGCAGGCCGGCTCAATGGGCCTGGTTAATCAGGCAGGCCCGGCCCCTTTGCTTGAGTCGGGGCGGCCCACGCGGAGATCGGATCGTCCCGAGCGGATCAAGTTTTGGGCCTGGTCCCCAGCCCATCCAATGGTTGTGAATCAGCCGGTGGCCGAAAAGATAACAGCGACGGGTAATAATTGATTGACGGCAACGGAGAATGAACAAAAGCAGAGGCAACAAATTCTTCGAAATAAACAAATAAATAGAGTGATGAATGAAAGCGGTAGCTGAACTGTATCGATTAAGACGCAAAGCGGAATAAGCCAACACATACACATAGATTACACTCGAGTCATAAGATCGCGAGGAACAACCCAGAGAGCCCACCACTCTCACCTACCAGAGAAAAAAATACGAAAGGTTGAAAAGATAAAGCAAAAAGGTTCAATTTCGTCGTCGGGCCATATTACTGGTCTGTCCATTCATGTGGTCCATTTCAAAAATCACATCATTATTCTGGGGAACCCACCGGTCCCTCTGATCAGAGTCTTCTTTGGATTAGCTCTTGGGTAATTACTAGTAATTCCTCGTTACAATCGGAACATTAGTGAAGATTATTTTAGTATTAGTATTCGCCCGGCAGTGTCGCGGATTAATGTAATCCTTTGACTGACACATATATCCTAGAAGGTTACTTGATGATGTGATGTAAGCAGGATAGCCAATTTAAATATATTTAATTTAATTTAACAAAGGAATGTTTGTACAATATAAGTTCATATATATATATATATATATATATATATATATATAAATGCAGCATTATGGTGCGCTGCCCTCTTTTGGTAGCGTACCATGTGCTGTCAAATCTGGGCCGTTGGATTGAAATCTAACAGCCCAGATTTTTATTATATATTTGATTTTAGACCTGTTAAACCTGCCTTAGACCCGCCTACCTGTTTGTCCACGGGGCTCGCCGGATATTATGGGTTCATTTTCGAACTAAACGAGAATATTATGGGTCACTTGAATAAGTAGGTTAATCGGAACATAACCCAAAAGAATATATTTTCAGCATCTTAAAATAAAAAATAAATTTCATGCATGTATAGAATATTTAGAACCTAGCAAGATTCTACGAAAATGACATGACTCCGTGTAATCATATTCAAAATTAACAAAAAATAAGAAAATTAATAAATTTTAAAACAAAATCATACAAAGTGTCCCTATAAATAGAACAAGGGTCATCTTGTTTAACAATAGATAATAAACATATATAGAAAACTACACACACAGTATTTTTATTCAACTTTACAATTCATTTTATAGTCGGACCGATGTGTGTGCATAAGATATCACTGCTCATTCGTCTAGGCTCACATATCCAACTCTTACTCCTTTTATATATATATATATATATATAAAAGCACATCAATAGCGAGCGTTACTAGTCCAAAAATAAAACTGACTCTTATTTTTTAAAAAAACCATATATTATTTTTACTGAATTCTCTTATGGGCACCTACTAAGGAGGAATCGTGTCGTGAACCCAATAGCATCCTGAGTTGATTGATCTCCTAATGCCCTTCTTGGCATTTTTCATGTTTCTTTTCTATCATTTTGGACTATCTGTAACACTCCAAATCCGGTTCATACTAGTGAACCGAACCGGCATGTTACAGGCCCGGTTAGGTCGGCTAACCTGAACCTAACTCATGTAGATCCAATCTTGGCGTCTTAAGATGAAGATACAACTCACAATACATGGATGAATGCGCAAACCCTAACATAGTATTACATGAATGACATGCAATTCAAAGTACACACCAATACAATTACAATTAAACTCAATAAAAATTCTAAAATAAAACGGACAAAGTCTCCCCTAAAAGTGTAATTAGGGTCCGCCCTGTCAAAACAACATATACCAATATATGCATATATCAATAATTTTAATTACACATAATCTAATATATTGTATACTCATTATGGAACTTGGGTTTCAACCCATCACACTTCCGCTATGCGCTCGAATCACATTTCACCTCTTGTCATCATGTCTTAGCTTTTCATCACGTCATAATATCATCTCATTGCATTTAATCAAATCCTATCATGTCTTAACATTTCACATCATTCACAATATAATAGCATCATAAATAAAATACTAACTACTCTATCGACTGACATGTGTGCAAGTGACAACAATGCTCCTCCGTCGAAGCTGGCTCCTCCAATTCGTGATTATTACCTACATATAGTATAAAAACACGTCAGTAACAAATGTTACTAGTCCGGAAAATAAAATAACTATAACAAGCTGGCTATGAGAGCAAATTCTCATATGAAAGAAAGCATCATATACTCCACATGAACACTCTGAAGGGCACTATTAAAGAGCCACTGGGGTGCAGACCCGGTAGCATCCCTAACTTACTGATCTGCTACTGCTAATGCTGTTCTCGACATTTTCTTACTTCATTTTCTAGTCTCAAATCTTAAGCCCTCTCCTTACCTCCATATTTCTCCTGGCCTTGAGCACAAAGGCCGAGTACTCTCAAGCAGTCGCCTTTAGTACCCTTTGAACCACAAGTCCGGACATACGCTCTACTAAACAATACCCGTAAACCTTCATGTTCTCCGGGTGTGAGGAACTCAAACGCGGAGTTGTCAGGATCCCTTGGGAATAGAACAGTCTACTGGCACTAATCAAGAGCCCGCTTTGACTGTCGCAACATCCGCTCATGGTACGTACAGTCAGTTTCTCTATCTCTCATCTCACTGAAAACGTGAAAACTACATATATATATATATATATATATATATATATATATATATATATATAGGGTTTGGTAGGGATGTATATAATAGGCCCCAAGGCAACTTGTGGTGGATCTTGTTTTCAAAATCATCCTTGAGGGATCTCATCCTCAAGGGGTTATTAATCCGGAAAACTGTTCAGTTAAATGACCCGAGTTAAGTGGGATCCGATAAAACGCCACTTAACCTGTCCTGCAGATAATAAAATAAACATACAATAGAAGAGCGTAAACAAAGTCGAGTCTTAAACGGACCTGGTAGAAGCTCCAAGTGTGTCATCGCGCCTAGACGGCGAGCTCCTACTCCGTATCTACACATCAAAACTAAAAACTAACGCCCGCTAACTAAATGATGCATCAAACTCAATAAATATCAATCAACAATCAAATAATCATAAGTATGAAAATAA
This sequence comes from Piper betle, assembly GCA_033002965.1. Classification (NCBI taxonomy): domain Eukaryota; kingdom Viridiplantae; phylum Streptophyta; class Magnoliopsida; order Piperales; family Piperaceae; genus Piper; species Piper betle. Next base: position 119,168 of record JAURVB010012270.1, on the reverse strand, counting down.
TTCTAACTAATCCTATTCATACCAATTTTATTGTGTTTTTACGTTATACTCGATTATCATGCTCATATTTACTTATCTTATTAGATCGCTTATCCTCCATGCACTATCAATCACATCATGTAACTTATCACTTCATCACTTATCCTCCATGCACTATCAATCACATCATAAATCAACCCTAGCATGTTGTGCTAACAATCATTAAGTTTAAATTATCAATTCAGAGGTAATTACACCTCACGTCATCGGCAATCAGCGATGGCTAGGGTTTTGTCGTGCGTCTCAGAGCTCAAATTCGACTCTCGACGACGTCCAAAGTAGATAAGGTTCGACTAGATGAGCTCCACGGAAGATCTAGCGAATTCCATCGAATCCGGTTTTCCGGCAAGTTTCGACGGTTTTCCGGCAAGTTTTAGTGGTTTTTCGGCAACTTTCAGTGATTTTCCGGCGACAATCATTGGCAGCATCTACTGGCTGGATAGGGGTCATATTGGGTACCATTGGAACCGGCTCGGCGAGCCCGACACATCAATGGCATCAACATGATCGGCAGAGGTGGCAACTCGTCGAAAAATGACAAAACTGAGGCCGCGGTGATGGGGGACTCGATCCGGCCGGCTTGGACGGCACTCGCCTCCGTTCCAGTCGAGAAAGGTCACTGGGCGGTTGATGGTGCTGAGGCAACCACCTAATCGTGGTGGTGACGGTCACCGACAGCGGAATCAATGATGTGATTGAAACGTAGCCACGGTGCTAGGCGCGGCAATTCCGGCGTCACGGCGGACTGGCAGTAGCCGGGGCTAGTCAGGGCAGCACGGCAACACTACGGCGTAGGCCTGGTGGCAGGCTGACATCGACGGTGATGGCAGCGATAAAGAAAAGGTGGTGGCGCGGCTAGGGTTTGGATGGGGAAGGAGGAAGAAAGGTCGGGGAAGTGAGAAAAACAACTGGGTGGCAATATCGTAAATATTACTTGACTCGTATCCGGTTCGAGTCAAGAATAATAATTAAGGCGTATTAAATCCTAAAAAAACGGGAAAAATCCCATAAAATCAATCAAATACCACAACAATATAATGATATGCTCTATGTCTAATAACCCATCCAAATTGCCTGTAATGCGTCCTAACTCAATAAATGGCCTAAAACTAATTCTACGATCCACTATATATAAAAAGAAAAAAAATGACTGGCATACTCTCATATATTCTGATAACTCATTCTGTTTTACTGTGTTCATGACGTTATCATCATATACTTGGGTATGCATGACCCTGATAGCTCATACACGCACCTGGCATCAGCTCCATACACGTGTTCTGAATCTGACTCGACTCGAAAATAATGGTTGAACCGACCGGTTCTGAATATAAAACCCTGACTCAAATCGTGGGTTTTACACTACCAGTATATCCTAAGCCCTCTCTTATCTCCCACATATCTCTTAAGCTCTCTCTTATCCTCTATATATCTCCTAGCCTTAAGCATACAAGGTCAAACACTCTCAGGTAGTTGTTTTTAATACCCTTTGAACCACACATCTAGACATACGCTGTATAACAATACCCATTAACTTCCACGCTTCTCCAGGCATTAGGAAGCTTAAAGCGCAGAGTTGACAGGATCCTTCGAGAATAAAATAACCCTCTCACTAATCTAGAGCCCGCTCTTATTGGTACATGTAAATTGGTTTTACCTTCTCACTGAAAACTAGATAAATTTATACATAGTTCTAAGAAAGGATTTAATATTATAGGGCCAAACACAACTTGAAGTGAATTTTATTTTCAAAATTAGATTTGAGGGATCTTATCCTCAAGAATTATTAATCCAAAATCATACATATCATGACATTACAAAGTTGACCATACAATTAGAATATATCCAAATCATAGAAATAACATGTTCTCAATCACTTCATTTTATGCCTAATTCACATTTGCATGACTTAGTCTATCATGAACATGACATCAAAATGCCTCAATTAGTGATAAGTTATCTAACACATTTCAAGACATATGTATATAAAATTTTACATGGAGTTATGTAGTTGAACCCCTTTAGACAAATTTTCAAAGTTAGAATTGAGTAAAAAATTCTAAAAAAATCTGCTACTATGTGAGATTGGAGATTTTATTACATTACCAAATGAATTCCATTTCATCTAAAACTTTAGTATGTTATTTATCAAATCTAGGTTAGCAAATATATAAAATTTTACATGAAATATGGGGTATAAACTATTTATCCAAATTTTAGAAGTTGAAATTCAAATCTGAAAATATGGAAATTCCAAACTAATATGTTAGAGTTGCAGATTTTTTTACGGGCTATAAAAAAAGTTCCAAATGCTCTGAAATTTTATTTACACTATGCCAACATGTTATTATTCATTTCTTGAAAGTTTAAGAGAAAGTCTCATAGCCTAAGGTTGTCTAATAATTTCCCAAAGTTCGTCCCCAAGCTGAAATCTGCAAAAAATAGCAAATATAGACTCCAATAAAAAAATCTAAAACTACCCTCAAACCATGTCCAAAAATTATGAAATTTTAAACACATGATCCTAACATCTGGCCTAAAGTTTCTAGAGATTTTTAGACTTAAATACCGATCTTAAAATTAATATCTCAAGTTGTCACCGCGTAGAATTGTTATTATTATATTCTGCTGTCACATTAATAATGTTATCATCGTATAATTGAATACATCTTTATGAGTCATAATACACAGCCGGCCTCGGCTTAACACGCATGTTCTAAAAATAACTCGTCTAAAAATACTAATCGACTGGTTCTAATTATAAAATCTTGACTTGGGTCATGAGTTTTACAAATACCTTGTTTATGTCCGATCAAAATTTAGACTTCATCTAACTGCTTTTTATAATGGGAAGGTATCTTTATTGTAACCCTAACTACATTCTTTAATAGAACCGTAATTTTTGTAGTCATTACTCTTCATGTACATGCACATAATTATTTTTGAAAAAATATGATTAATTGATGCAATAATCTTTTCTTTACATTCAATGTATTATTTTATTTAATGACTTAATTACTCTTGTTTGCTTTGATTTGCATTATATTTGAAAAATTAGATCTGATTCGTTAAATTAACTTAAACTCATAAAAAGTTGATCTAACCAAGGGTAGCCACAATTAAGCCGGTACCCATAATAATTTTTTATAAGTCAATTAAAGTAACGTAGATTAATATTTTACCCAAGACGTATTAATACCATTGACTCCAAATAAATATAATTTATTATTAAATCTTGTGTATAACATTCTTTTGCCATTTAATAGTAGAATTATTATTACTGTTTATAATTCATTAATTTTTAAAAATAGATCCTTAATTAATCAATCGTTGGGTTAAAAAGGTCGTAGCAATTAGCAAAGTTGCTTACATAATAATTACGCATAATAACATGTACCAACAAAAATAAATGATAAACAGTATCGTCCGCTCCTACTTCCCATCTTCTGACCCTTCAATCACTCGTATCAACCTCTGCAACTTTGGAAATCCGGAAACCAGGTGCCCATTTCCACTTTGATCTTGATACGATGGTTGTTGTTGTTGATTCTATTTCATTCTACATCTTCTGAATTGGGTATGGATTTTTTGTTTCCGCCGTTTGTTTGTTTTTCTCTTAATTTTGATTTTGATAATAATGGTATGGATGGAGCGGCGGATTTTTCTTATTTTTGATTGTTAGGAATAACCAAATGCTTATATATCACAAATTTTTTTCTTATTTTTGATTGTTATAACGTCGGCGCGGACGTTTGTTTTGACTTCTGGGATTGATTTGATTTTTTTCGCTTTGAAATGTTTAGAATTTGGGTGTTTTCTGGTGGTGATTATGGTTGAAGCAGTTGGTGTTTTTTTTGTTTGTATAATTCGGAATATTTTTTACGTTAAAAAAACCGAAAATTATTATTATTGTTTATAATTCATTCATTTTTAAAAATAGATCATTAATTTTTACGTTTGTTTTTTTATTTTCATTTTTCCTCTTAATTTTGATTTTGATAATAATGGTATGGATGGAGCGGCGGATTTTTCTTATTTTTGATTGTTATAACGTCGGTGCGGACGTTTGTTTTGATTTCTGGGATTGATTTGGTTTTTTTTTCGATTTGAAATGTTTAGAATTTGGGTGTTTTCTGGTGGTGATTATGGTTGACGGAGTGGATTTTTTTTGTTTGTATAATTCCGAATATTTTTTTATGTTAAAAACAAACCCAAAACCAAACAAACTTTTCTTGTTTCGATTTCTGTTTGTGTGTATGTCTGTTGGGGTTTTGAATTCTGGGAATGGTTTGGTGCTTCCATTCACGTAAAGCTGTGTTTGCTAATATCCAGAACGCAAAGATTGACATGTTTGTAATTTTTTTGAATATCTATTCCAAAAATTTTTGCTTCTTCTTCTTTTTTTATTTATTTTTATTTTTATTTAACTGTGGCTAGCTGTTGTTGAGTTGGTGCAATGGATATGTTGCTCTTCTTCAATATTATGAATCTAATAGATGGTGGAGTCCGTGGAGGAATCAATGTTACAAATTTTTCAACTCTATCTTTAATTGAGTGGGTGGCTGGGCCATGTTGCCGACATGATGTTAGATAGCTCTTTCTTCCCTCCCAACTGTGTATTCGTTGATCTGTCTGAGCTTTATTTTATTTCGAATGGAACTGGTTTGCTTTTTGAAGTACCATTAGGCGTGATTGGTGGTTATTAATCACACAGTTCTAAGAGCCTTTGTTGTCAGTTGCCACTCCCTAATTAGTACAGCCTTGGCTTTTAATCAATTTTTGTGGTTTGGATTTGCCATGCCATTGTAGACGCAAATTCAGTGTGGGGAAGTTTATTCCTCCTAAGGCTAATCAGAGGTTCCAAGGCATAAAAGGCTCTTGCTTGATTACTTGGTAGTTTTTTTTTTTGTCATTTTCAGCGGTGGCATCTTTCTTTGTATGTAAATATCTCATGCGAAGCCACTACAATGAGCAGCAGTAATATTAAAAAGAAAGCTGTGTTGACTTGATCTGCATTCCCTTGTACTGGGTTGTTGGGTGGCAACTGTTTTATAACTGATTTATATGTATCAATTAAATAGAAGTGGCTGAACAGGCAAGAATGTTCGTGCTTGTTGCTTTTTGAAGCATCCAACAGGAGGCTTGCTGATTCCATCATTTCATCATTTTGTTGACTTTGTAAACCATGTTACCATGTTAAGGCTTCTTTGTTTATCTTCGTGAAAATTGTATGTTCAAATCATGCTAGGTAGTCTTTTATTTTATTTTATTTTATTTGGTAAATACTCTTTCTTATATCTTAAGTTTGTGACATATATATGGATTTAATAAACAACAGCCATTCATCATATGACTCCTTGTTTCAGTCTTGTTGAGATTGTAGTAAGCAAACAAGATGAGAGAAATACAACTGGGGAGGCACACAATTCAATCGCATGGAATGAAAGTGGCAAGGACACACATGCATGATTGGTTTATACTTGTACTGCTTGCGATAATTGTTCTCGTTCTGAATCTCATCAAACCATTTTACCGCTATGTTGGAGAAGATATGATGACTGATCTGAAATATCCTCTAAAAGACAACACAGTTCCATTCTGGGCAGTTCCTGTAGGTTTTTCATTTTTATTTATGATTCATAATGTTATAGGCATTATAAAGGTACTGACAGTTATCTGGCAAAATTTTTTGAAAAATATTTATTTTGATGATGCTCAGATGATCTCTATCGTGTTGCCGTTTGCGGTTTTCATTGGCATCTATATCTATAGAAGGGATGTTTATGATCTCCATCATGCCATACTGGGTAAGCATTGACATTGATGTTGAATGTTCACCTAAAGATATCTCTGTGCTCTCTTTGTCAAATTAACGTTATTGAAAGTACAGGGCTTTTATTTTCGACTCTGATCACTGGTGTTATTACGGATGCAATAAAGGATGCTGTTGGTAGGCCACGTCCAGATTTCTTTTGGCGTTGTTTTCCTGATGGAAAAGCGGTGAGGTCAATGTTGCACTGAACTGCTTTGCTAGCATATGGCTTTTCCTTTTCTTGGCATAATATATGCATAATTGATTTTCTTAGTTGTATCACAACGTAACTGGAAATGTCATTTGCCATGGAGAAGGTCATATCATTAAAGAAGGTCACAAGAGCTTTCCAAGTGGACATACTTCCTGTGAGTGATTTTCTACTGTATTTCCTTTGCAAAATGTGCGTGTGTGCGTGCATTTATAATTGTATAATCTTTTTATATAAAGATGTGATGATTAGTTTCTAGCATTGTTATTGTTATTGCTCTTGATTATTGTTTGTGTCAAAATTTTTGATGTTACTTAAATGAAGCCCAAACTTCACTGTCCAGGGTCCTTTGCTGGCCTTGCTTTCCTTTCATTGTACTTATGTGGGAAGATAAGAGTCTTTGATCGGAGAGGCCATGTGGCCAAGCTATGCATTGTGTTTCTTCCTCTGCTTGTTGCTGCTCTGGTGGGGATTTCTCGAGTTGATGATTATTGGCATCATTGGCAAGATGTATTTGCTGGCGGTCTTCTTGGTTAGCATCAATCTTGTGGCCCTTTTGTATCTTTCCTTTTGCAGAAGCTTTTCATCCTCTGGCTTCTGAAAACCTCTCTTTTGATGTTTAGCTAATGTTGAATTTTTCAGGTACTGTGGTGGCCTTTTTTGCTATTTGCAGTTTTTCCCTGCACCATATCATACTGATGGTAAAGCAATAGAATTTTGTATAATTCTTGAGAACCTTGCTTATATTTTTTCTGGAAAATTAGTGAGCTGTCATTGTAGTGTGATCAGTTCATGATTTGGATTGTTTATAAATATTTTATCTGCTGATACTCGTGACTACAAATTTGAAGATGAAATCAATATGGTTTAGAAGAAACTTAAATTTTGGTTTGCAGATGGCGGAGTGGAGAACTTTTTTGTGCTAATCTTATATTAGAAAGTTGCATTGAAGTTGTTTTACTTGTTCATAGGACCATGTTCATCAGTGTGCATTTAGGAAGTGACTTAGATTTGTTTGGGTTTAACCATTGAATAGTATTGACAACCAAGGGGACACTGTGTGCACGTAAAAGAATACGTGCTGAGATTTTAGGAACCATTTCGGAGATAATTAACATGACATTAGTAAATCTGCAAAAGCATTAAGTTAAAGTATATTTCATTTTTTCTTTTTGTTGGTTAGAATATTTTTTTGTTCAGCTTGTATGTTGATGCAATCATCGATATCAGCCATGTCTGTGACATGAATATCCTTTTGATCAGGATGGGGACCGTATGCATATTTCCGAGTGTTGGATGATGCCCGCCAAAGTTTACAAACGAACAATATGAGTAATGTGCCTTCAACAGATGTTGAGGCTGTCTATCCAGTGTCCCAGGAAAGCAATCACATGGGAATATCTCTGACTCGGAGCATAAGGCCTGTTGTCGGTGATGAGGAAGCTGGTGGGAGGTGAAGTTAGTTTTCTTACTTACCAACTAAGCTTAGCAAGCTCTGCTTGATAGGTTAATTTTGTTTGTTTGCATACATGTATGTTCAGTTCCGCATGTTCGAAAACCAGTATTATAAAGTCACATATCTTGTGTGCATATCTTTATGCTGTCCTAATTTTTCCTTTGTATTAGATAGAAAGAACAGGCACTGTATATTATGGGGTCTCCTTACTGTTATTGTTATGATATGTAGCAGTTTTGTCCCCTGTTTTTTTTCTTCAACACATGTCAAGTATCGGTTGACACTTGACAAAGGCTGCTAATCTTAAACCAGTTCTGTAGTATCATTTGAACTTGTATCGGATTTAACATGCCCAAGCAACATCCAGAAAGGAATTTTGTTGACAAAAAATACATCCAGAAAGGAATCTGATGGCAATAATATCTTTGTAAGCGGTTTTATGACAAAGTGACTGACCACTTCTGTAACTCTGTTTATAGATTTTACGTTACTTTTTGTAATATATATATATATATATATATATATATAGAGAGAGAGAGAGAGAGAGAGAGAGAGAGAGAGAGAGAGAGACTGTTGTGGCTGTTGGCATCTTCCAAACTAGCTAGTTCTACAAACGTCACTTTCTCCATATATGTAGAGATAATTGTGGGGAAGTACTAGACCTTGGCTCTGGGTTTTCCAGAGGCCACTGATCTGAACTATTGCAAAATTTTGTAAATTACTGCTTGATGTTTATTCAGAACTACTTAAGGACATGAGATTATACGGCTTGTTAACTTCCATGACTATAAGCTCTAACTGTTCCCATTCATAACGTTGAGGTTCACTTTTCGGATTCAGTTTTTGTACTATATATGTGGGAGCTTTTAAACTAGAAGAAGTTTGATGGATGTAAAATTGGCAAGGTCCTGTTGAGTAATTTGGGTTTCTTGTCATCTAAGGGTGTAATGGAGGAGCTTGGTTTGGTGCAGGATCGGCTCTTTCTAATTATACTCGTCGCTCAACTTAAGCTTTAGTTTAGTAGATACTGGATGCAAGGTTGCAATAATAGAAGAAGATTAAACTAAAAACTAACAGAGAATCAATAAAATGAAGGTAAAACTAGAAATAATGGAGATGAAATAAACGGCGGTCTTTTCTCAATTCATCAAACCAAAAAATTACATGAAGGAAAACCAATTTATAGTCCAACTTCTAAAGCCACATTGAAATTCCTAAAATACTCCTAATTATTAATTACGAAAAGTATAAATAAATATGAACTTATATATATATATATATATATATATATATATATATATATATATATATATATATATATAGGGATTAGATAGCCTAGGTGACCGCACTCATGAGGCCTAGATCTGTTTTCTTTAAAAAACCTTAATCTCTCATCCAATCCACTGTCACAGCCCTTGGCCGTGACGGCACCTACCGTCCACCTTGCCCACACCTCGTCCTCGTTCGCCACCGCTCCACTGCCTCTTATCGCTCGCCATCCCGCCCAGCGCCATGCTGTTGCCCTTGCACCTCTGCCGTGCCCATGCCCAACGCGCTGCCATCGTTCCTCGGCAATGAGCGTCGAGCGTGGGTGCGGCGGAGGTCCTCGGTAACGCGGATGGGGGCACGAGGGAGAGAGCACGATGGAGGGCATAGGCACAGGCGAGGGAGCACAGAGGAGGCTGATGGCAAGGGCGGCAGCGATGACTTGGAAGGAGGGAAATTTTTATTTATTAAGAAAACGGATCTGGACCGTCAAATTATATGTGACAGCCCAAATTGGGACCACTATACTTCTAGCTGTTGCCCCTAAGTTATCTAATCCCATATATATATATATATATATATATATATATATATATATATATATATATATCATAAAATAAAGTATACATGGATGCACTGCATCAATGCTCTGCAAGTTAAAGCAGTGCAATGTGTATTATTCCTAATTATCCTTTGGTAAAATAGTGAATTAAATTATCTTATCAGTAGATCGTGTAATTATTGATATCTTATGTCAACAACATAAATGTCTCTGCATTTTCTATCTGCCCTCAAATGGGATGACGATGCTGCACACGGAGCCACCTGGTACGCTGTAAGGTTCCGTGGCCAACTCTTAGCAAAATAATTTCCTTGTTTTTTGTCTTGGAGAAAATTATCTTGTGAAGCAAAAATTATTTTTTTGACAATTGTACGCCCGTCCTTTAAGTGCTCATGTTCTCGAAGATTATAAAAGGTTTAAGCTAATTGTTCATATATAAGAAGAAAAAATTGAAATATAAAGACAGATTAATAATCGGTGTCTGACTCTGCTTAGTAAACCCCTCTTTCAGGTTTGATTTGTCCATTTTCGGAAAACACATATTGACCAAACGAAACCAAGCTAGAATGAACGTATTTGACAAAAAATAAATAAAAAACATTCATATCAGCGATACCAACGTAGGTTTTTTGGCTCATGACCCCAAATTTTTGCCTGTTCTTTATATCGATTACAAAAAAATATTATTTTTGCCCTCTGTCACTACGGGAATATATTTAAGGTTGGCTTGAGTTATATTATTGTGCAAGAATTTGTGGCCGGTACATGATATGTATGGTTCAACCACATTTACTACGTTGTGCCGGATTAAAAAAATTAATACATAAGTCTCATTATTAGTCATAATTTACTTATTTTATATATTAGAAATTAAAAATGTGGTTCATAAGACTTATATTAAAAATATTTCAGTAGTTATGAAGAATTTTTACCATTTTTTCTAAATAATTATTATCATTTTATCACAACTAAGTTTCATAATTTATTATAATTCCTTCAATGCTCATGATTGAACAGTAAATGTTATTTCTTTTCTGGTAAGAATGGCTACACAAGCTATTATAGCTTAGCGGTTAAGGCTTAGAATTAAGTCACACTGACCAAAATTTTTTTTCAACTCTCCCATGCCCTCTGAACCGGACTAAACCGGGCATTTCCAGTATAATTATGGATTAACCCAATTTTGTAAAAGAATTAAGCTAAAAAATCCAATAAGGTCGCAAAGCGATCCATTGCACCAAACCAAACCTAATTTGGTTCTGATACTGGCCCGACCGATCCGGTATTTAAACCTATGGTATATATAATTGAGGCGCGCTACCCTGCGCCAAAGGCAGAGTAGCGCCTGCGCCACAAAATAATCTCGAGTCGTCCGATTATGATCGAACGGCCCAGATTTGATAGAAAAAATCTTCCACTACCCCGTCCTTCGGCCGGCGGCCGGGCGGGCTGGCAGTGGGTGAGGCGGGGCGAGGGCCTCCTACCCACGCCGCCCTCCTTCTCCTCCGCCCACCCACGCTCGCCTATCGCGCCGTGCCTCGCCCACCCCCTCACATCCGTGCGCAGCCCCGCGGCTCGGATCCCGGCCGCCGGCGAAGGAGGGGGTTGGTAGAGAAATTTTTTATCAAATCTGGGTCGTTCGATCATAATCGGACGGCCCAGATTATCCTGGCGCAGGTAAGGGTTTCCGCCTCTTGCACAGAATACCTTTACCCTATATAATTTGGAGATATTCTTCATGGTTTTTAAGATTACTTCGAGAAATATACTTTTTCCCATTACTATGATAACCTTAAATAACTCCACAGTTTGAAGTGGGCAAAAGTGAAATTTTTTAATAATTGGTATTGATTTCACCTCTATCTGTTTGCCTATCTAGTTTTATATTTTTAAAAGAAAAGGAGAATTCAATACTAGTCTCCAATTATAAGTAAGAAATTTAACCAATCCAAATGTAACAAAAAAATCAAATTATAATAGTTTATCTTATCATTAAATTAGTATATATGTTTACTGTTAGTTATAGAGTATATATCTAATATATCAAATTATTATAATATATTTCATTGTTTAACGAAAACTTATGTACGGCGCAATATCGTGCCTAATTTTGAATATTATGTTGTCGTAGTTAACAACTCAATTGATGCTAGACGAAGCCATCTATAGATATACCAAGTAAACCTCTTGACTGTCATTGACATATTTTCAGTTCACAATGCTCTTCTGCCATATGTAGAACTGGGACACAATTTTTGCTTGATAAAGTGGAGATTAAACAGCAATATCCTTGTCTTCTACTTACATTTTTCTTATCGGAAATGTTCAGAGTAGGGAGTAAGCTTTACCATCAAAGTTTTTGTTAATTAAGAAACACATGAAACCTACTTCTGAATGAAGACATGCATGAATAACATGTTGATAAAAAAATTTTAACTTTAACCAAATATACAAATGATAAAACAATCATCAACAAAACCTTCTTCAGATTAAATTATCAAGAAAATAAAATTTAATAACGGAAGCATACCTGAATTCATAATAGTAAAACGATTCTTCATTTCTTTAGGTTTTGATCTTTTAAATTCTATACCTGTTCTTCAAAGCCAGAGTTTCTAAATGATGAGATATTAGAAAAAAAATTACGGTGTGAATTTAGAGACCATAACCGTATTTATTCGTATAATCATATTTATCCTTATCTTTCATAATTTTAATTTAACCCATCATAAATTAGACATTACGAAAATGATACCTATACATATTTATCCATATTCTTCTTAAATATATGGTATCTCCACGTATTTATCTTAAATATTAATAGGCAATTAACCTTAACTTTAATAGATTAATTTAATTTAGACCTAAATATTATTAATAGCATATGATATAATTATATATTTGTATATATATACGTCCAAAATCCAACATAACATTCGTACACACTTAACTTTGTACTCCGTCTTTATTTCAGAGCATGTACATGTACACGGCCAATAATATATTGCAGTTCAAAACAACAACCTGATTTGTCCGGTCCAAAGCTTCCCACAAACAAAATGCAGCCTAAAAATTCCAAAACCAACGCACTGATCTAAGTCTTACCATAACATTATTTAAAAGCTAATGTTGGGTGTGTCAATGCATGACGTGAAGGCTAGCTAATACTCCAAAGTCCATTTGAATATATATATCACAAACTGAACAGATATCATACTTTATTATATATGTAATTAACATGAGTTCTATAGAGAAACATGACCCTTCAAGTCCCCAAAAGCCATGCACGGCCATTGCCGCCCCTCGTTGGCATCTGAGGTTCCAATCTCGTCCCGACCTGTTCTGTAGTTCCCGTATTTGATAAGAATTTTGAGTAAACTTGTGGAAGGCACGACCATCTTCCATGAAATATTTATTTGCCTGAGTGGGTATATTTCTCCTAAAAAATGTTCATGTTTACCCAAAGAGTTACTACAAAATCAAACGCAGCCTAAACTTATCATTTCATAATTTGTCTCATGCCAAGAAATTTTCTAAATCTCTGGAATGTGCTGGCTGGTGCTAGCGTAATATTCCACCACCCCGGCAAAATTAATTTGTCCTGTTGGGCACAAAGTGAGGATATTCTTAGTTGTTAGGTCGAGCCATGGCCACGGTGCAACAACCAGTGCTTATGAGGCCGTATAAACCATGGGTGCCATATATTATCACTTCGATTTTATCTTCTCATACGCAGCAAGCTCATGTCGTCGCTTCCACCCCATCGAATATTCATGTTTCATGTCCTCAAACCTCAAATCACCATGTCCCAGATTCGCCTTGTACGCGACGGCCCGACCTCGATCTCCCCACCCTCCCTCCCTATCTTATCTTCATCATCATCATCAATTGTATATACCCACAAATTAAGTATATATATATGTATACTTGCTTGCTACTGATCCCATCCATATTCCTTATTGTCTTCTCCTTTGTATCTCCTACATAGTTTACCAGCCTAGCTTCTCAAATGGATGGCAGACAAGAGTGGTGCAGATTACGCGAATATGTAGAGGGTCTAGAAGAAGAGCGTCGTAAAATCCTTGCTTTCGAAAGAGAGCTTCTCTGCTTGCAACTTGTTACACATGGTATACTTACTACTTAAGTACCCTAACCTCCAAAGATTACATACATGTGAATACATCTTCTTGAATGATCTAGTATTTTTTATGTACACTTTTTTGTGTCTCTTATACGTGCGTATACATTTGCAATTCTGTTATAGCCATCGAGATCTGCAAACAACAAATTGGGATGGATCATCAGGAGTATTCTGATTGCGAAGGAGTCTCTACTGAAGAGATGGTGATGGAAGAGTTCATTCCTATGAAGACAAACCCATGTATAGAAGATGGTCATCACAAGGCAAATGAGAAACATCATGAAAGAGGAAGAGCTGGGAAGCGTGATTGGCTCAATTCCGTCCAACTCTGAATACCCAAGATCACCATAACCATCCGTCACCACAGGACAAAGGGGTATAAGTTCAATATTCGATTCACTAACGCAAAGAACGATGAATAATATGGCTTTGAATGGTTCGGAGATTAATTACAGAAGTACTGGTTAAATGATCTACAGAAGCCAATGGGAATTGCAAGGAAGAAGGAAGAGAAGCAATCAATGGTTTTGCCTTTCACAACGAATTGCTGTGACAAAGAACGTCAGATCATGATCAACAAGAAGACAAGACGGTGTTGGTCCCCTGATCTTCACAAGAGTTTTCTTCAAGCCCTCCAACAGCTAGGAGGTGCTCATGGTGAGCCTAATGATACCGACTGAAACATCTCAATGCATTTTTTTATAAAAAAGAGTAAGAACTTAAATTACACGGATGTTTCTTTATCATTATCACAGTCGCAACTCCGAAGCAGATACGAGAAGTGATGAGAGTGGATGGTCTCACCAATGATGAAGTCAAAAGCCATCTACAGGTGAAGAACTTTAACATGTATACTTTTGATCTTTCTTCTAATGTTGGTTGCTACGTGTGATAGCTGGTAGCTGATACAATCTGATTACTGATCATAATAGAGAAACAAATATATATGAATATGGCATAATTCTTTTTAATACACTTAAGTTGGCGAAAGAATCAATACATGTTCTTGCCATATTTTGTTCTGGAAAGGTATCTACTAAGAAGATGCTAGTTGCTACTACCTGAAACTGAATGTGAATAGTCATGATTTTTGAAGAAGATATCCTTGCAAAAGTGTTATAATCAATCAAATAGGCAGCCAAAACTATGTTTTCATTGATTGTGCTCCATGCTTTTCACATTTGATGGCGAAAGAAAAGCAGATGGTTTTTACAATTTCAGAACTTGAAATATCTATGAAGAATGTGATAGACAGAATATCCTGGTCCTTAATAATTGCTGTCAAATGAGCTAAAACTAAGCTATTAACAGACAAAACAAATTACTTGGGTTAAGTTAAAGATGACCCAGAAAAACTTCTCAAAAGCAAATTTATTTATTAGCGGTGGATTCATGGTCTGCCAAATTCAACTTACTATAACCATTGTTAATTATCTGATTTGGACGAAGAAGACTTGTATATGTTATCCCTCTAACTAATTATTACCATAACCTCTCAGAAATATCGGCTGCACACTGCAAGAAGACCAAGCCCTACAACGCCATGTAAAAGCACTCCACCCTCGGCACACTTTGTTGTCGTGGGGGTCTATGGATTCCCCGCTGGAATAGGCACCCGCCAACGCCTGTGCGGTTTGCACCTAATGTCCGGGCAACCAACGGCAGCCAACTGACAATGCTTGCACAAACAAATCCTATACTCCGGTGGCTCGTGTTCATCAATGTAAACAACAAAGCTCACCTGTGCCCAGAACCAACATAGGAGTTTGTAGCTTCAGAAGCGATCTATATTCAAGTTCCTCGGCCACCTCAAACTCCTCCCAAGCCGCACCCACTTCTTTCTGCATTCACTGATATGAGAGTGATTTGTTCCGTCCTATCTTCTTCTCACCTTAATAACATAGATGTTTCATACTGTTTCTTGCTGGTCGTGAGTCAGGACACTGAAAGTTGAATTGTGTGTATCACAGCAATATGCTAAGCATGAAACATACCTATGATTTGAAGATCTGTTCCTCCTAGCACAATATATTCTTCCACTTGTGAAGTCCAGATGTATTCCTTCGATGGACAAGTAAAACAAACATAATATGCCACGTAAGAACCGGAAACATATGCCAACAACCAAATTAAGTAGCTTTGTTACACGGGAAAAAAATGATATTTCGTTGTTACATTCTTCAGGTTTGCACAAACAGGATGGTGTATTCCCTAGGAAACAAAATTAATTCTATAACTGTTCACTGATGAAAAAAATATACATCACAACCTTTGCAAGGATAGGCGAGCGATGACTTACAATATGTGAACAACCTTCCAACTAGAAAAATAACAATATATCTTCATTTTTGAGGTGTTGCCTCAGAAACAAGGCGGACTTTGTACAAATCATTTTCAGATTTACCTGCACAAACAATTATTATCATGGTAAGCACAATTGTCAATGAAACAGAACACCGCGACAAAAATGGTTACAGATAACCACCTCAAGAGTGATAACAAGGAATCATGTATAAAGTAATTCATTTAGGTACCGTTTGGTGAGCATGACAAAAATGTAAATGACATGAAAATTTTAAATGATCAACTTACTAAATTTAGTATATATACAATATATTTTTAAAAAAATTAATATCTTTGAATGTGTTTTGTGTTCAAATTGAGTCATGATTATCTTATGTGGCCCACACACGTGCTCTCTAACGAGCAAAAAAAAATTTGCCCTTCTCTTCTTACTCAATGGACAAGAAAAAGTGAATTATTTTTGCTCATACATGAGCGGGTATGTAAGATAATCATGATTATTTTGTACTTTCTTAGATAATCATATTTAATTTATATAAAAGATAATTAACATAATAATACTTTTATGGCAAATATATTAAATATAGCTACTTTTGGTAAGAAAGACTATTTGAAAATTTTCATGTACACCAATTTCATGCCAACCAAACATACCCAAGCAACAATAACCTCCTAGAAACTCACCAACTATAGCTGTAATCCCTGGGCCAAAAAATGATATGAACTTTGCCTGCATAATAAAAAACATCATATCATCATCATCATCATCCTTTACACAAATCAGAAAAAGCACAGCAGCATCAAATGATTGTTGCTCGAGGAAACATACTATAGTCATCTTCCATTACAAGCTGGTAATAAAAAAGTTCATTTTAATTGTACTAATGAATGAGATATTAACTCATTGCTTGTAAGATGGTGTTTAACTGCTTTACAAAACTTTGCAATTGACTTTAACAAGTATTTCAGGTATCATTTTCTGTTCATAATATTTCTTACATCCACTCCAAATGGCTACCTACCTTACTAAAATTAGCCAAACCTGAGAATATCAACATTTCAATTATTTTAATGATCATTTAGTTACCTGTCTTTGCTCAAAGTCTGACAACTGTAGTGCTTTTGCTTCGAATACAAGAACCAAGCTATACTTCCCATCCTCAGTAACCTGAAATAAAGAGAGAGATGTCACGGGAAAAAAACTACCAGCTGCTGCTTGCTGCTACCCTGACATTTGCTTGTTAGATAATAGAATGTAAAGACTGTTTGTAAAGCAATATAAATCTCAGAGCACTTTTATCCGGATATGTAAATGCAAACATTATTCTCTTAAAGATTTTAATTGAAGAACAAATGCAATAGGATTATACTTCTTCTTGGATCATTTGAAGGGTTGGCGCACTTCTTCTTGGAATTCCTCCTCCCTAATGATGTTGGATAAGAACTCCATAAGAGATAATAATGGTAAATCCAGAGAACAATTGCCGCAATCATACACGGTCCCAATCATAAAAAAATATGAAATTTAGCAAAACACCTGTCCATATTGGAATATACGTTTCAAAGCCTCATCTAGATGCTGCTCATCTCCATAGTGGAATCTTGTGACATCTTCTCTCACCTAGAAACATCACTGACAAGAGTTCAGGAGAGCAAATCTGATTATGATACACTAACAATGCACCATGAAAGAAATTTAAATATGGTTTTGTACTCATTTGTTTCTGGTTCTTAACCTCTTAAGATCAAGGATAGAACTTATAGTTATATCTAACGACGAGCTTAAAAGTGTCACCCTCAGAATGGAAAGCACATGAGGAAATTGTCATTGAGCATTTTGGCTTTAAACAGCAAAATCCACAACAACCTTCTAATTTAGCTTCAGCACTTGTGAAATGATTTACCTGTTTAAGAATGGGGGTAACACATGTTTCTCTTAGCTGCAGGGCATCAGAATAATGCATGGTACAGGTTTGAGTTCTGCGTACTACAAGAAATATCTTTCGATGAGCGTAACTGACCCATTGTTTTGGTCCGTTGTTATTTATTAAGGTTTCTGGTATGAAATTGTATTTTTGAAGGTGAAAGGGATAAACATGTATTCAAGATGACAACGTTTAAGTTGAACAAATAGTAAATCAAAATGCTACCACACAATATTGTGACCCTACATTTTGCAAGAAAGTAACAAAACTTTGGTGAGCAGACTCGCAAAATGATAGCATTAACACTTAGAACTCAAAGATGATATGACATACCAACCTTGAGGCCATGCCAATGATTGCAAGAGGAAATCCATAAGTCAGCATAATAGCTGACCACTCGGAACAAGGGAGTCTAGTGAAGTACGCTCCAAATCCATAACTGAATTTCCAAACTTTACAAATCAGTACAAGAGAAAAGATTTTTGACAAAAAGAGTGAGGATAAAACCAAATAAAAGCTTACGAAAGCAATGTACAACCAACTGCAAGCCCTACAACTCCAAATGCGACCTGCATGAAAACTAATATCAATTTCTTAGTGAACTATTCGGTTGAGCATCTTGTTAGCCATTCTAATGTAGCGCAATGCATATAGTTCCATGGAAAATTTGAAGGGCCTGATAAATAACCTATAAACTTAGCTCAAAACACCAAGTGCGTCACCAGCAATAAAAATACATATATAATTGGATTCGTAATACTAAATATCCGATCGAGTAACATTTTAACTATGTTAAAGTAGAGAAGAAGCAAACAGATTCATAAACAATTTAAAAGGTATGATAAACAATCAATAAACTCTGCTCAAAATTCCAAATGAGACCCGCCGAAAAAAAGAAGAAACTCCATGACAAAGCAAAAGGTAATTCCATGGATCATCATGCTTATAAATCTGATGTAAAGCAAAGCAAAAAATTCCATGACAATGTTTGCATAATAAACAATCTATAAACTCTGCCCCTGCAGTAACATGAAAGATAAGTGAATTCACAGTGCCAACGATTCGATTGAACATCATGTGCACCATTATAATGTAGAGTAAAAACAAACAGTTTCAAGAACAATTCGAAAGGCATGATAAACAAATTATAAACTCTCCTCAAAACTCCAAATGAGACCACCAGGAAAAACAGAAAAGGTAATTGGATTCATAATATTAACTATTCAATTGACTGCATGTTTATCATTCTGAAACAAAGAAAGAAGTTCCACAACAATGTTGGCATACTAGACAATCTATAAACTTCGTCCCTGCCGTAAAAACAAAGACAATCGGAATCAGCATTCAAATGTGGCGCAAAGCAAACAGTTCCATGACGACAAATGATAAAGGAACGCTCTTTTTGGACCTTTGCTAGAGAGAATCCATCGTCCGGGACGACGACGTCGGCGGCGGCGGGCGGAGAAGGCTGGGTGGAGTCGGCGGCGTTAGCGACCACCAACAACCTCATACGCAAAGACACATCACCGCCGTTTCGCCGGCGAGCAAGGGAGGGAGACCTTAACGAAGACGACAGTCGCCGGCAGCAAGAAGAAGAGGAGACGACGAGCAAACAACACCCACAACCAGCAGCAGCTCCGGCGGCCATTGTCGTCTTCTACTTCCCCACTCTTCTCCTCCAAAGTTCACAACTCTGAGGCCGCCACTGGAGCAGCAAACAAATGGTGCATACAGTAGACTCTTCAGCCCGCACCACTCTATCTCTTTCTACTACCCACAGTCCACCATGGCCATGTACGCCGCCAAAAAGATCTGCTTTTTACTATTTACTCCTCCCCATCTTTATCATGGCGCCAACCTCCTCCAATAAGAATCAGGCTGGCCTAGGCCCCCCTAAAGACGCCTACTTTTTGGCTTTCCTTCTTGTTTTTGAATCTACTTTCTTCTCTGGCGTCGGAATCTCCCCTTCAGGTCTGTCCTGCCCTCCAACTCTTCCTTTGCTTTCAGTAACTTTTACATACTTGTTTAGATGGAGGATGCTAGTTGTTATGTGTTTTGTGGGGTTTTATGCTTTATTTGATTTTATGTTCTTCCATGTTCTCTCCCTTTTTAAAAAATGATGTTTAGGATGCTTGCAAGAGTGTTCTTCTGGGTTAATTTGTTGAGGATTTTTTTCCTGTAAAACTGCTGGTATTAAGAGGATGCTAATAGTATGTGTTTTATGGGGTTTTGGTGATTGTATTTCTTCTACGCTTTCTTCCTAATTTCGGCGAAGTCAAGGGAAGGAAGATTATGAAGAAAGAATATTGTTCCCGCTAGGTATGCGTCTATGACATGGAATTGCCATTATTGAATACAGAATGTAAGTGTTTAGGCTCTGAGATGTTAGAAACCATATTTCTGCTTGCACTTAGCTTCAGACTTGACGATTGATACTTAGCTGTGAAGACTGTCACAAGTTAAGCAAGGCTATTTGACGTTGTTTGTTTATTCTCTTAAAAAGAGGCTGCATTGCCCAGGTTTAGTAAGTTGACGGAAATTCTTTGAATTGGCTCTCAAGAAGAGCTGTACCTTTATAGGATTTTTCTTCGGTGAGTAACTCTTGCGTTGCATCCAATCAAACCTGCTGTGTATTTTTTTCTCTATGCTGCTTTCTAGTTTGCATCGATAAGTGATTAGTTCATATTCTAATTAATGATATTCATGTATATTTTTATCAGGAATGTGACTGATATTCAATTGGGTTCGCACACTGCAAAATCCCACGGAGTTAAAGTGTCGAGGTTTCACATGCATGATTGGCTCATACTTCTACTTCTTGGTGTTGTAGAACTCATTTTGAATCTAATCAATCCGTTTTACCACTTCGTGGGGGAGGACATGATGACAGATCTAAAATATCCACTGCAAGGCAATACGGTGCCCTTCTGGCTATCCCTGTATGTTCTGAACTTTATCTTCTGTGGAAGTTTTGAAGTCTAAAGACAATTATACATTTTTTTGTTGCTTATCTCCATGAAACTATTTTTAACAGGTGATTGCGGTGCTGTTGCCGTTTGTTGTCATCCTTTTATATTACTTTTATAGAAGAGATGTATACGATTTCCATCATGTCGTTCTGGGTAAGGTTTCTCAATGGAAGCTACTGGTCCTCCACATTGTAGTTATTTTAGAATAGAAAAGAAGTCATGCATTTCTTTATCTTTGCTCTATACGAGCATTTGTGAAATTTATTCAGCAGCAAAGGCTAGCTTCAAATTTAACATTGCAGGAAAATTTTATGTTGCAGATGGAGCTTGCTAGCAAATTTATGATGCTCCTTTTTAATTGGATTAAGGCAGTTAGAATTGTTAAGTTAGCCACTGCTATTTAGCTGTTGTATGAAGATGTGTAACATCTTAAGAACATGATTCTGTAAAGTTTTGCTTGATTCAGGGCTTCTTCTGTAAGTAGCATGTTAACATTTCTTCCACATGAGGGATTTAGTTCTTAGTGAATATCAAGTAATATGTTTTCTTTTTTCATTTTTTATATATTCTTGGTTTACATACCGTGACATCTTTGGCAATACATACCTGTGCAGGTCTATTGTTCTCTGTTTTAATTACATGGGTGATAACTGATGCCATCAAGGATGCTGCTGGTAGACCTCAGCCGGATTTCTTCTGGCATTGCTTTCCAGATGGTAAACCAGTATGTAATCAGTTTGTGATGTTTGTATCATTTTCTATGAATTTATTATTGCACTCGTCTTATGATTATTTGCCAACATGTGGCAGAAGTATGATCCAGTCACGGGTGATGTTATATGCCATGGATTAAAGAGTTTAATCAAAGAAGGGCACAAGAGTTTAGGCCCAGTTTTAGAGCAAGAGTTGATCAGAGCATAAAAAATGATGTAATCTTCGCTTTGAGAGAGTTAAGGTCATTACATACCATCATCATCATCATCTCTACCTTATTCTAACCATGATGAGATTGCTGGCATGTATTTTGTGTCGCCAATTTTGTTGCCTTCACCTTTAAAGTAATGACTTAAAGATCAGCGAGAAACAAACTGGCAAGTCACATATTTTAAAATAAAGCAATTTAAATTACTGCTACGAAATTTATACGATACATGCAATTACTTATATGATTAATTTATAAAGCAATTTAAATTTCTTATAATGATTCCTGCTCTACCATTTCTTGGCAAACGTTCATATTCAATAGTCAAGTTTAGTAACCGTGTGCAGAGTAGGATATAATTATTCTCACTTATTTTCAGAGGGGTAGCTCATTAAATCATGCTAAGTAATGTTTATGCATAGTGGGCTTTTTTTGGTTTGATCCGATGATTTTGAAATAAATTTATTTCACCTTCGGGGAAATTCTCATTCAAAACAAAATGACTGATTGACACCTCCGTGCAGGGTCCTTTGCTCGCCTAGGATTTCTTGCATGGTATACATATATCTGGAAAAATCAGAGTTTTTGATCGTAGGGGTCATGTGGCCAAACTGTGCATTGTTTTTCTACCACTTCTTGCTGATGCTCTGGTTGGAATATCCAGAGTGGACGATTATTGGCACCATTGGCAAGATGTGTTTGCTGGAGGCCTTTTAGGTTTGTCATACGCAAACTCATAATTGCTTATTGATGCTGTCCAGAAATTGCAGTATCTTCCTAAGCCTGTTGTGATAATCCATTACTTACTCTATCTCTCTTCGGCTCTGTTGTAATTTGCAGGCGTAGTAGTGGCTTCACTTTGTTATTTGCAATTCTTTCCCATGCCATATGATGCAGACGGTATGGTTCAATTTCTTGTTACTTTGGTACTTTTCTTGATAAATCCATTATTGCATTATTGATCTGCAGCTGTAATCAGGCAAAAGCATATGCTGCAAAGAAATGTGTATTTGAGCAATTTGCTGTTTATACCAGAGCATATCATAGGAGCCTCTTTCTTTGTATTAAAGTGATTTTCAGTGTCCATTTAATGCATGAATTAACTGATTGTTGCCCATGCCAGATTGTTTCGCAATGAGCTCGTACGAAATATAGAATTGCCGCTGCAACGAGAGTTGCATATCACTCAGCTAATGGTTTTACGTGCTTACCATATAGTTTGGGGACCTCGTGCATATTTCCGGATGTTGGAAGAGTCCCACAGCAGTGCTTAACAGTCGTTTCTGGCCTTCATGTTCAGATTACATATAACACCCTATTTCTGGCTCACCTGTGAACCGATTCGGAAATATCACTGGCGACCGAACTGTTCGTTAATCTATTGGGTTCGGTTAAGCTGCCCGAATCTGCCCTCAGTGTCTCAAGATGGAGATGCAAACATGAAATGCATAGATGAGATGCGTGGGTTCTAACGTAGTCTTACATGCATGCTATGATGTGTAAGCAAAACAAAACCATAGCAACAGCAAGAAATTCTAATTAAAAATTTATTAATTTTTATGAAAAAATGGACAGAATCTCCTCTAAAAGTGCAATAGGGGTCAACCTGTCCACAACAAGGGTATATAAATATTTTATCAAAATACAATAAAACATGACAATCTACCGTAGCATTTATCATTATTTCATTTGTTTTTATTTAAGCCAAGTTTGAACTCTAAGGCTTCCTACTCATTCACAATTATTCGTTTGTTTCATAATAAGCAATTCATCAAGACAAAAACATCTTAATTATCATTCACACAGTATTAATACACCATCATTATACATTACACGTGACAGGTACATGTGTGCGAGGTTCTGTGTTGCTCCTCCGCAGTCCCGACAGTTTTCATCCTTCGTATTTCTCACCTACATATATATAGAAAAACCGTTAGTAACGAGTGTTACCGGCCCGGAAAATAACTAGTATCAAACTGGAACATGAGAGCAAACTCTCATGGAAAGCAAACCATCATATATTTTTCCTCAATAACTCTCATAAGGGCAACTATAAAGGAGCCGTCGAGCAGCTGACTCAACAGCATCCCAATCTATCTGGTAATGTGCCGCTCACGATACTTCTTTTTCAGTACTTCACGTAAAACTTTTATCCTAAGCCCTCTCTGAACCTCCATATCTCTCGTGGCCTTGAGCACGTAGGACGAGTATTCTCAGACAGTCGCCTTTAGCACCCTTTGAACCACAAGTCCAGACATGCGTTGTACTAAACAGTACCCGTAAACCTCCATGTCCTCCGGGTGTGAGGAACTCAACGCGGAGTTGTCAGGATCCCTCCGGAATGGAACAATCCGCTGGCACTTATCCAGAGCCCGCTTTGACTGGTCGATTCATCTCTTCTTGTCTCACTGAAAATTCGATAAATTATTTATAGGGTTGGGGCGGGATTTATTATAATAGGCCTGAAGGCAAATTGAGGTGGATCTTATTTTTGAAAACAAGCTCAAAGGATCTCATCCTCAGGTTATTAATCCAGAAAATTGTTGGCTAAATGGCCCAAGTTAAGTGGGATCCGATAAAACGCCACTTAACTCGTCTGCACATAGTACATCAAATACACAATAGAATAGCGTAAAAACAGAGAACAAGTCCTAAACCGACCTGGTAGAAGCTCCAAACGGGTCCACACGCCTAGGCGGCAAGCTCCTACACCCGTACCTACACAATCAAGCTAAAAACTAACGCTCGCATGATGAATCACATATCCTATAGCATGCACACACAATCAACACAATCACACATCAATCATCACACATTCATCCTAAGTCAATTCTAGTGAGTTTTCAATCTATGTCTCATTAAATCAGGGTAATGAATTAGTTTACCTAATTAATTCATTACTTTTCCATTTGAACACTCATCAATCAACCAATTTCATAATTTTTTATCAAATTACACACAAACATACAAACACATCAAAAACACAAAAATTCATCTAATTATCTAGTCTAACATGCTTCCCTAATAATTATAAATTTTAAGAATTTATGTCGAACTAATTTATACCTCGTGTCGTCGAAAATCAGCGACGGCTAAGGCCGTTTCGTGGCTCGAAACTCGAATTCGGC
This sequence comes from Piper betle, assembly GCA_033002965.1. Classification (NCBI taxonomy): domain Eukaryota; kingdom Viridiplantae; phylum Streptophyta; class Magnoliopsida; order Piperales; family Piperaceae; genus Piper; species Piper betle. Next base: position 94,433 of record JAURVB010012270.1, on the reverse strand, counting down.
ACCTAGCGGCATCCGAAGTCCGATCAGATTGGATCGGATGCGTTTGGCGGATGATCCAGCGAATTTCCCACGAATCCAATTTTCCAACGGTTTCGGCAATGTTCCGGCAGTTTTCCGGCGGTTTTCCAGCGATGATTCGGGACGGGGCAATCAGGGGGTCTATCGGCACCAGCTCGACGAGCTTGGTCCGATGGTGGTGTCAAAACAAAGTAGCCGGGGCTGCGATGGCTGTCGATAGCGGCGTCGAAAGTGGGTGGCGGCGGCGGGGTGCTCCAATCGGGGCTGCGGTGGGGGAAACGTCGGCGACGGTGAAGGGGTGGTCCTCAGGGTCATAGCAGTGGCGGCATGGCCTGGACGGCAACGAATTGACGAGGGAGGGCGTCGCGGCTTGTGGGGCGATTCCGGTGCACGTGGCGGCGAGACAGTGGCCGGGGTGGGTCATGGCAGCACGGCGAGGCGGGACAGCATTGCTCGGCGGCAATGCGGCGTCGGCGGCGGCAAGGGTTTGGGGTGAGGAAGGTGTCGGGAAAGGAGGTGTAATACTCCAATGGCAGTTTCATAATTAAGTATTGACTCGATTCCTACTAGAGTCAAAAATAATAACTAGTTCGTAATAAATTCTAAAAAAATCTAGAAAAATATGGAAAAATGTCATAAAATAAAACAAACACAACAACATCCAAATGACATGCTCTATAACTAATAACCCACCCGAATATAATCCAACGCATCCTAACGCGTTATTCGGCCTAAAACTATTTCTACGATCAAACATATAAAAAGAAAAATACCGCATACTTTTATATATTCTGATAACCCATAACTCGCCATCTTCTCGGCGTTATCATTATATATTCAGGTACGTCTGACTTTCATCACTTATAACTCACGGCAGGCCTCGACTCAGTACGCGGTTCATGAAACTTATTCGATTCGAACCAACGGTTGAGTTCAGTAATATAAAACCCTGATTCGAGCCACGAGTTTTACACCACAAAAACTTAAAATTGTTAATGTTTCTCCTTGACATGGTGCAGAATCATTCGAGACAGGAGATAGTGGTCCATTTCTAGATGGTGTAGCAGCATCAGAGAGACGGTTTTAACTTTCGACCTAATCTGGATGGTGTAGTATCCGCCTTCTGTAATTCGCAGTCGAGAGTTCTTGCCTTCTTGGCTTGCCCTTTGCTCGTGATGTTTGCATACTCCTTCCGCGATGCATTTGTTAGGTGAAGAGGTAGACACGAAAGAATGGATGTACTATAAACTAATCAACATTCTATAATATGAGAAAAGAAAGCCGAAGATCCACCGTGTAACTTCTTTTTTCACTCACGATCAACACATGAAGAATTGTTATGGGAAGGATCTTTGTAAATATTTACCACCACAGAATTTTATATGAGGTGATTTAAAAAAAATGATGACACTATATCTATCTATCTTCTTAAATCAATCCCACATATTTTTGCAGGAACATGGCCAAGGTCTGTCACAAGTTCTTGGTGATCCATTTGTCTAAAATCCAAAGAGAAGCTCAGTCGGTGATCCAAATCAAATCAATAACAGAAACAATAATTTAGGTTCCGGGGCACGAGCTACCCAAACGAATGCCCTGTGAAGATGATTACTACGGAGCTCGTCCCTCTCGGCACCGCTAGGTAGGTTAGGCATATTACCATTTACCACCGCGAGAGGAATCACGCCGTATTCTCCCCTAAACGTGCTACATTCACAATCCTCCCTTTGACATGTATGTAGCCCAGAAGAACAAAATCATAAACCATTGAGCATTGCAGCACCATCCCGAGTAAGGAATTGAACAAAACATACAGAGAATGACTCCTAGCTTTGGAAAGAGTATAAATTTTTGTCGGTCAGCGAACTATGGAACCCACTCCATTCTCACCACAGCCTTCGCTGTTCATGTTACGAAGACCGAACGCAATCAACGTGATCTCTGTCTATATTGTCATTGTTATTATTATATCTACTCTTTAAATAACTCAAAAACCATCACTTCTTCCTCTGCACCTACACCATCAAACCATAAAAGCACCCCCCTACCTCACCCTACCTCACTCCTTCCTCTCCACCAACAATGGCCGACATCCTCCGCTCCTTCTTCTTCTTCCTCCTCCTCTTCCCCACTTCCCTCTCTCGCACCACCCCTCGCCACGATCCCCATGCCACCACCCTCGACGTTACCACCGCCATTCACAACACCCTCGCCGTCCTCTCTTCCACTCCCACCGCCACCGCCCACTCCTCCGACCACCTCACCCTCTCCCTTCACTCCCGAGACTCGATCTCCCCAGGCTGGCACGAGGACTACCGATCGCTCACCCTCGCCAGGCTGGAGCGGGACGAGGCTCGAGTGAGAGCGCTCAATGCCAAGCTCGAACTCGCCGTGCGCGGCATTCGCAAGGCCGACCTCGTCCCGCTCCAGTCCGACGAGCAGTTGGAGGGGCCGATCGTCTCCGGAGTCAGCCACGGCTCCGGCGAGTACTTCTCGAGGGTGGGCGTGGGCCGGCCGGCGAAGCCCTTGTACATGGTGTTAGATACGGGGAGCGACGTGACGTGGGTGCAGTGTGCGCCCTGCTCCGACTGCTACAGCCAGGCCGACCACATCTACGACCCCGCTGCCTCCTCCACCTACTCGCGGCTCGCCTGCGACGCTCCTCTTGCCGGGCGCTCGACGTCTCCGCTTGCCGAAACGGTTCTTGCCTCTACCAGGTCTCCTACGGCGACGGGTCGTACACCATCGGGGATTTCGTATCGGAAACCGTTACCTTCGGCGACTCCCCTCCGGCGCCGTTCAGATTTCGATCGGTTGCGGCCACGACAACGAGGGGCTGTTCGTCGGCGCCGCCGGGCTGCTAGGACTCGGCGGCGGATCGCTCTCCTTCCCCTCCCAGATCAAGGCCGAGTCGTTCTCGTACTGCCTCGTCGACCGCGACTCGTCGGCGACGTCGACGCTCGACTTCGGGCTCGGCGCCGGGGGCGGCGGGGCGGAGGCCGGCGAGGCCGTGACGACGCCGCTGCTGCGCAACGCGAAGTTCGCTACGTTCTACTACGTGGGGATGGCGGGGATCTCCGTCGGCGGGCAGATGCTGTCCATCCCGCCGTCGGCGTTCGCCATGGACGAGAACGGCAGCGGCGGTGTGATCGTCGACTCCGGCACCGCCGTCACCCGGCTGCAGACGGCGGCGTACAATGCCCTCCGCGACGCCTTCGTCGACGGCACCAAGTCGCTGGCCAAGGCCAACGGGGTGGCGCTGTTCGACACCTGCTACGACCTCTCCAACCAGAGAAGCGTCACTGTCCCGACGGTGTCGTTCCACTTCGGCGACGGCAAGACGCTGCATCTGCCGGCGAAGAACTACCTCATCCCGGTGGACTCGTCTGGCACCTTTTGCCTGGCCTTTGCTCCGACGACGGCGCCGCTGTCCATCGTCGGGAACCTGCAGCAGCAGGGGACTCGGGTGAGATTCGACCTTGCCAATTCCATGGTGGGTTTCGCCCCCAACAAATGCTAAACAAGTTCATTATCGGTAATTGTAAGTTTTAGTGACAGTAAGTAACCCATCGTCACTTCCCCTCGTAGAGAAGGTTAATTAAAATTTAGCAGCTCTTAATCTTATTACTTTTAAGTATAGTTGTTTCTTCTTTATCACTATTTGAGATGATCAGGAAATTGATACTGATGATTACTTGGTGGTATAGTAGTAGTAGTAGTTACTATTATACTGGTGTGGGGACGAGGAATGGGCAGAGCAATAATGCAGGAGGGTCTTGTTGGTTGGGGGAGCACCAGGTACTGTTATAATTACTGGGTTTGAACATTGAATGAATGTTGTATAGACTACATGAATGAAAATGAAAACGGTAGTGAACCAGATTACATAAATTTCTGGCCAATGCTTTGTTACATGCTTTACATTAATTAATCTCCAACTTGGAAGTTGAAAACTTGAAATGAATGTTGTTTTTGGTAATCTGTGTTTGGTTAAAACGTTAATATTTGGGGGGTGTAGTGTAGTTGCGCACTGCATACGCATGTGTGGTGAGATAGTAGTACAACGGTCAGGTAGTAGCCCGAGGAGCGCTGTAGCACATTAAGATTCACCTTTGTGAGAATACTAAGGGGGGGACAGGGGAGCCCAGAAAAGGTGTGACGATGCGTTTTGCTTTTGCCTTTCTTGGGGAATGGGAATGGGCTGGTGAAGGTTTGGTTTGGGCATAGAGGTTGGGTCTCGCTTGAGGGGACTGTACATGTTAGGGACGTTGCTAAATGCCGGTGCTGTTGAGCCGTGGGCATCAAAAGGTCAGTGACTCCACAAAGAGAGTGGGAGTCCCCATTGCGCTGGTGATTACTAAACCAGCCATAAGTGATGTTGCGAGGCATGTTTGATTTGTCCCAAATTAGATGCGCACAACACCTATGGCCGGCCTAGTAATCACAAGCATGTAAATGAAGCAATGAACTAGGTACTAATTAAACGTTTTTTACGGCCGTCGATTGTTCAAATCAGTAAGCTCACGAGGAACATGGATAGCAAAAAACGACGATTATGGTTGGAATAATGGACAAGAGATCGGTTGGGGTACAGTCTGAGCGCGTGTGACAGGGTGTAACGATGAAGCCGGTCCCCTCAAACAAATCAGGAAAACGTGGCTATCGTCATTGTTTAACTTATTCCACCCTTGAGTTTGTGTTAAGATTCTACACCGATTTATCCGAGGATCTATCTCTTCTCTCTTCAATAATACTCTTTAACTTAAGACTCACAATGCATGCTGCCTGCATGCCCTGCCCAGAGGCCACTGAGTACTGTTCGGCGTAAGTGAGCGAGTATGCCCCTGTTGTGGGGGGAGTCTTGGACTTTCCATATCCAACAGCGAATCTACCGCTAAAAAGAAACCGGGTATCTACCATCTACCCTTTGTTAGATAGTAGATTTATATGCAGGTGTATATTTTGATAATTATTTACGGTGTATTATCATTAAATATTAAATTATTAAAAATTTGCCTAATAAAATTTAAAATTGTTGGGTTAAAAATATTTAATATGAGTATGAGTTATAATATGTGTAAAAAGTTAAACACTTATTTTTAATTTATGATAAGCTAAGTTAAAATTAAGGGAATACTTAATGTTACCTAAGTTAGATGAATGATTTCTTTTTTACATCCCATCACCGATAATGCCGTACTTAACAACTTGAAAGATCAAGATCTATGAGATCTAAGAATATAGATTGTACGATTTCTTCAAATAGATTAAGATATATTTTTGTATCTAATTTATTTTTCTAATGATTTAACATGAAAAGCAATCTTGAAATTTTTGTCAAATCAACTTTTCTAACACCAAACTCCAACTGTTTAAGCTAATAAATTATCCGGTAGTTTTTTTCATTTGTTGAGTTAAGTTGACCGTCTTCATCTTTTCGCCAGCGATCATTTTATCCTGGCAAAAGTACCCGTGAGCTTTCACGTTAGGCAATCTAAATGTTGAAAAGTGAAATGACTAATGAGGAAGTTTGTCGCCGTCGGTTTGTTTACGAGCGAGGAGTACTGATCTTTAGTATTTGGACAAAAACTTGAATTAGCTCTACTATTCTCTGATCTCGTGCATGTATAGCGGTACCAGTAGAGAAGTAACTGGAAAATGAAGCCAGCTGAACTTCGTTATGGGGGTGAGCAATGGGTGTTTCGAACCAATCCCAACGCGTGAAGGTGGACATCACGAACTTATGACCGAGACCTCTCAAAAATCCCATCTTTTATAAGTATAAATAGATTACAGACAGTCAAATATTGACACGGATAATTCAATGGGAGATACAAGGTATATGTCCAGGCCATTTACGGTGCTTGACAATGCGGCCAATGCCGTCGGAGTAAAGAGCATGCCAAACGATATCTTGGAACAGTCCCATAACTAGCCCACACGCAAACACTAAGACCCAAATGGGAGGCCAACAGGCCCAAGCCCAAGTGCCCAACTGCCTAAAATTGTACCAAAAACTGTCCAACAGACCGTGGACTTTGATACCACCGCACGTCCCGCCGGTGACACAGCAGTGGAGACCAACAAAGCAATTAACTACTCGACAGTATCCCCAATTCTGCCGGACCGACGCTACATGCCTAACATCATTTGTGTTTTTTCAAGGTGAAAGTCCAAATCCGAACTTGAAAACCAATATTTTAGTAAGCACTTTCTAGTTTCCATCCAACTTTTCAGGTTATGACCAATGACAATGTCTGGCTTTTCCTGACTTTTGTCATTCCTACCGCCCTTGGCGTTGAGTTTCTCAGAACTCGTCATGGTTGTTGAATATATACTTGAATATAGATGCCATGGTCGTTCAGATCTACAAGGGCCACCAATTACGTTATCTTTGAAGCTGGGAAGGATAGCCTGATAGGTTTGTGGAAACAAAAGCCAGGTTAGTTTAATCACATCCGTTAGTTACCCTGTTCTACGTCATGCGGAATCTGTACTTTCTGTAGCAATGGACTTACCTGATCTCCATACGGGGAGATGTATTAGGAGGCTGGTCGGCCTATTATTGTTGTATAGCAATTGATGTATAGCAATTGTTGTATCATATGTCATGACGAAGGTGCCAGATTTTGTCTCTTTAGAATTGAGACCTGTGCTTGACAAAGCTATTATCTTTCTGATTACAACAACTCATAAAGCATGACCAATAATATACATGATCAGCCAACATTGTTGCTGGCTGCATGTAGCGAATTGGAGCTTCAGAGTTTCAATTCACATCTGACCTTATTGGAATGTATTTAAAAAACTGTCCCTCATTCCAAATAGGAGTATGATTTATCTATTTGTATGAGAGATAATAATAAAATAAAATAATTAATTTCGGCTGCAACTGATCCTCTTGTATAAACTGACATCAACATCATCTCTTAGATTATAAGGGTGATTGGAAGATGAGGATAATTTTGTTTATATATAAAAAATTTAATGGGTGACTAGATTGAAAATCCGCTCATATTCTCATGTCAAGTGCAGTTTATATTAAGCTTCCTCGTAATAAAATAGTTTCATAGAAAATTTTAACGATGAACCTAATAAAATAAATCTTAATCTAAATTCTTCTTTTTTTAGTTTTGGGTTTGTACAAAACATAATAAAAATGACCGAAAAACCCTAGTGGATTGATAAGTTACAGAAGTAAGCTTTTCTTCTAGAAGTAATTACTCTATGATGGTGAAGGGTAAGTGAGAATCCAACTCCTAATATCTGACCAATTGTTTCTTTTTCACTCAAGCAACCACAGGACAAACTTATTCAGATAATGGTTAGTATATATTCGGATGCGATGGTTTCCCAGGTGGCATCCCAATTATCTGCAATTGACTCCTCGGATTCAATGGAGGAGAAACTTGTTGCCAATCAAGACGAGGGAATGACAAACGCATCACAATTCACACACCAGATAAAAACTATGCTCTGATTCACTCCTTCCTGTTAGCCCCACACAGTCACGAATCATCACGGGGATACACATATATATATATCACTCACGTACGAACAACATTGGAGAAATATGGGGAATGGAGAAGCCGAAGTGAGTAACTCCATAGATTCTTACTTCCCACTGCTCAGTAACAGTCGATTCAAGTATTTAGTTACAGACAGAAGAGGTATGCATACACCTACTACCTGCTCAACCGATTCTATCACTAAATATTTATGGGCGGCTCCCATGTGAAGACGGCGTACCTAACTCTGCATTTGCTTCCTCTCCCCTTTGAAAACGATGTAAACAAATATCAGAAGTGATCACCGGCCCACACATCCCGTTCCTCTTTGCTTTCTATCTCAGGTTGACCCTTTGCACCTTCTTGCAAATGGTCCACCTTTGATTGCTAAATACTCATAATCCGTTGATCTTTATACAAGTTGTCGGATGTGGGTTTGTATATTTCGATCCCTATTTGATTTTATAAAAATAAAAATACAATAATTTATATAGCTCAAATCATCTCGAAAGTTAAATATATTGTGTTAGAAATTATTATTAATGGACTCATTCGTGTTGGGCGTTAGAAGTTACAACTATTTATTGAACGGTTATTAGCCAAATTATGTTATCGTTCATTTGTTAATTTGCAACCTCTTCACTTTAAAGGTTAGAATAATACACAGAATGAAGACATCCTAAACCCTAAAACCTTAACAAGACGCCAAATTTGAGAAACTATATTTGTAGGTTCTGACGGTTTGACATTTTGATGCGTCGATAACTCTAATAAACATGTAGTTTCACCACTCGATAGTGTTAATTTCCTATTTGTGATTTTACTTAATTCTGAAGGATATTATCTACCGTATAATCTAATGTAAGTAATTTTTATATTATTTTTGTCCGAGGGATGAGTGCTCTGCGAACGACAGATTGTGTTTGTTCAGGTAAGTTTGTGTGATATTGGGGATTATGTCAGGGCGTTCTTACCTTTAGAAGAAAAATCATAAATATAGCACCTCAAATCCGATTTATTTGTGAACCGAACTAAAATGTTACATGTTACCCAATTAAGATAGCTAACTCGAACCTAACCTTAATGGATATACTTTCGGTGTTTCAAGATAAAAGATAAATTTCGTCATAACAAACAATTAATACTAAAAAAATCACGATAAAATCGATAAAGTTTTTAAATTTAAAACAGACAGAGTTTTCCTCAAAAGTATAATAAAGAGGTCAACCTATCAAAATAATATTATATATATCTATAAACAACATTCCATACACAATTCTTCACTTCATTAAACTTAATAGTTTTCATTATAACAATATCCAAAACATGAATGGGTCTTGACCTATTTATTTGTTTCATCATTATATCATCACAGAATCACATTCACAAGTGGGTCTTGAACCCATTTTATTAATCTCCTCTATCACATTGTCACAGCATTATTAACAAAGTCATTTCAATACTATACAATATGTTACATCATAATACATCATAAATAAATCATATATCAGATCAAACACATTTTGTCTCAGATTTGTGTGTGCACATAGTAATCATTGCTTCTCATGTCCAGGCTAACATATCAGACTCCTAATCATCACCTACATATATAATAAAAACCATAAGTAACAAATGTTACTTATCTATGAATAACTATAACAAGCTAACAAATGAGACCTGACTCTCATTTTGAAAAAAAATTATATATATCTTCTGCTGAACTCTCATAAAGGCCTCTACTAGGGAGTCATCTGATTGTGGACCAATAGCATCCTGAGCGATCTGGTTTGCTGATGCCTCTCTCGATATTTTCTCATTTTTTTTATCCTTCGGGACTACCCGTATATTCTAAGCCTTCTCCTGTCCTACATATATCTCCTTAGCCTGAGCACGAAGGTCGAGTACTCTTAGGCAATTGCCTTCAATACCTTTTGAACTATATGTCCGGACTGTGTGCTGTATTAAACAGTGCTTGTAAACTTTCACATTTCTCCGGATGTAAAGAACTCAAAATGCAGAGTTATCAGGATCTCTCAGGAATTGAATAACCCTCTCACTAATCCAAAGCCCATTGTGATTGGCATGTGCACCCGCTCATGGTACGTGTGAGTCGGTTTACATCTCTTGTCTCATTGAAAACTCGGTAAAATTATATATAGGCATAGGAGGAGATTTATATAATAGGTCCGAAGGCAACTTGAGATGGATTTTATTTTCAAAAAAAATTCGATAGATCTCATCCTTGAAGGTCTTAATCCATAAAACTATTGGCTAAATGACCTGAGTTAAATGGGATCTAATAAAATACCACTTAACCTGTCATGCAGTCAGTAACATAAATAACATAAATAATAGTAGAGCAAAACAAAAAGCAGAGAACGATTCCTAAATGGATATAATAGAAGCTCCAAGCGATGCCACGTACCTAAGTTGTGAGCTCTTATTCTATACAAATACATCAAACCTAAATACTAACCCCCAATATGATGCATAAATACTACAATTAAGTGCATCTGCTCATCATTCAATCATATAAAATATGCAATACACATTACATCAAGATTCCAACTAACCATCCAATATTATTGTAATCACAACACTACCAGTATTTGTATTGCTCAACATTGGTCATGACATCCTGATCACCTTGTAACAACTCAATAAATATTCTACTTATATCCATTTATGACAATCTCACAGCCTTAATTAATTTCAGGTATTGACATTAGTCTAAATTCAAATCATCCAATAAATACTTCTTAACAATCGCCCACATTACATTCTTCCTAATCATGAGACGTACTTCTCACACCATTATTCAATTCCATCATTTATATTATTAACACGAATCAATTAATATTGACCCCAATCACAAGCATCTAGGGTTTTGAATTACTCTCCATTCACGGCGTTATCAATTATTTATCATCAACAACATACCAAACTTATTCAATTCAGTTTGCATCTATAATTCTATCTTAATATTAGCTAAAATTTCAATCTTTATATTAATTCATATTCCATTATCATCAATTATGAAAAGAAATCAAACTAAATTATTGGGGATGTATACCTAATTACTGGCACCAACAACGGCAACGATGGCGATGACCGTCCACATGGCCAAAGTTTGACCGAGGGAGGACTCGGTCGTGCTGAACTAGGGAGTGCAACTAGAGCAAGAGGAGGTCTAACCAGAGTTGTTCTGATCGGCCAAAACCTAGACAATGGTGACAGCAGCAAGTCGTGGACAAAAATAACCGGACTCGGCTAGGGCATGGAGGAGTTGAGAAGGAAGGAGGAGGATGGCTTGGTGGGGAGAAGATGACTGGAAGGAGATGACCCTGCCTAGATCATGGCCGGTAGCGCAGCTCACAGCAGCAGCAACGACTCAAAACAACCTTGGCTCAATTGGAATGAGTTGGCTAAGAGGAAGTGGGGAAGAGTAGGGCTTGGCTAGGGGAGAGGGTTGTCGAAGCACTCAACACCGCCTGCATTGCACCCTCTCTAGCTGGGTCAATCATGCCCACATGAACATGGCAGTGTCCTCTTGCCTTGCCACATCTAGATACCCGTGCTCTTCTTACCAAGTCTGCCGATCATACCATTGTTCGCATCCCGTGACCGCGCCATGACCCAGCTGGCAGTCCACCTCTACAGTTGGTGCAACACACATCACTTTTCACCCGGTGCACCCAGACTTGGCCCATCTTATGCGTGTGCCACCTGGTCCAGTTGCTAGTTATAAAAGAATTAAACCAAATGCGAGTCCTAAACAGACTTGTTAGAATTAGAAGCTCAAATTGTGTCTATGCGTCTAGGCAGCGAGCTCCTACTTTGTATATACACATCAAAACTACAAACTAATGCCCGTTATAATGCATTCACATATCCTCTATCACACTCATATCAAGACACTCATCACATCAAGTCACACACATCAATCTAAATCAAGGTGTTCTAGGCTATGTTGTATTTAATTAACAATATATGCTTAATTTACATAATTAACTCCTTAATATTTATTTTAATACAATTCAAATCACGCAAATTTATTTTTGTTTACAATAAAAATATTTATCACATCAATTAATTAAATCCTTGTATGTTGTGCTAATAATTATCACCTTTAAGTACTTAGGTTGGAGCTAATTATACCTCTTATAAATGTTGAAGATATTATATTATTGATATTAAATATCGAGCACTCGGTCGGTCGGTCGGTCGAACAAATAAATGTTCATGTTTGGTTTGTTTTAATTCAGTCGATCAAATTTGGTAGGACATACTTTGGACTTTGGTCGAACGGACAAATTCGGACGTCCGGGCCCACCCCTACGTCGACAGGGCTCCAGGCTCCATGCTCCTTTAGAAATGTTATTAATAGTTCTTTGTATAGAATATTTAATAATGATATGCCTAATAACATGATATTTATTAGAAAAACATGCTATTACGAGGATTAATATGGTAAGATAAGGAATTTCCTTGTTCTTAAGCAAATATTATTGTTGAATGTATTTGACTTTTATTTAAGGCAACGTTCAGGCACACTTTGTTACACGCAACTATTTTAAACCATGTTTGAGCCAAATAATTTTCAAGCCTCCTCGAGTTTTTACATCCGCTTTTTTGTTCAACTCTGCCTGTTTTTGTTCTTTGACAAAAAAACCTTCTGTTCTGAGCGAAAATTATTTTAATAGTTTACAACTTCTACCCTTAAGTCTCAACTAAATCTCTAAAAGCTGCCACCAATTATTAATAATAATTAAAATCTGAAAAAAAGGCTCTCAATTCTGGATTCCATCGTGCCCCTTTGTAATTGTGCATATAACCAAACTAACTTGTTAAACTATAGTAAACTAACCTTGAACTCAGTTACCTCTATTTTCTCAGCAATTTTTAGCCCTATTTTTTTATTCTAAATTTAATTGGCTCTTCAAAGCTCACTCAGTTGGGTAAATTTTGGTCATTTTCCTAATTAAAATGTTGTTCAAATCATGTATCCCATGGTAGGCGATTTAGACAGGTGAGCATGATGCCTGTGCACGGAGAAAGGGTATGCACCCGAGCTCATCAATGACAAGAGATCAACAGGTGTTTCAACGACATACTTGGGCATACCACTTTTTTAGTCCAATAACTTCAACCACCTTATCACCAAAAAAACAAAAAACCAAAAAACCAAAAAAACAAAAAACAAAAAACAAAAAAACCAAAAAACCAAAAAACAAAAAAAACATCCCCCAACTAAAAAAGCACCCGCGCGCGCACACACACACGATATTTAACAAAAAAAATCACAAAATTACATATTATATTATATCATATATATATATATATATATATATAAATTTTTGGTCATCCATAGAAAGGAAAGCTGGTTGGCCACCCCATTAATACCTTTTCAAAAACTTTAGAGTAGATACTAACTACGGCTATATACGGTATACTACATACTATATTTTATGTAGTAATATACTCGCACATAGATGTCTACCTTCTCTGCCCCTTCACATCCTCCTCACTCTAGCTAGACGAGAGTCCTTTTCCGTCGAGAGTCAGCGTCCCCACGCTCATCACGGGCACAAGTGCGCCGCGACCTGCGCTTCTCCCACTTCTCCTTCTTAATCTCTTCGTTTGTTTTCTTTTTGGTATAGTTTGTTTCACGTCTTGAAAATGCACCTCCTCCTCTTCTTCTTCTTCTTCTTCTTCGTCTCCTCCCCCTCCCCACCTTCGCAGCTGGCTTCTTCGGTGAGTTCTTAGCTTCCTTTTGGCTTCGTTTGTTGATCCACTTTGTCAATTTGAACTACTGCGTGATCTTCAAGTGTTTACTTGTGTGAACTAGTTTTTAGAATTGACCTCGTCGGCCTTTCTTTTGATCTGACTAGTTATGTTTCTTCTTGCTGAGGAGATCAGTGTTGTGGAATATTGTTTTGTTCGTGTTTTCGATCTTTTGTTTGTGTTGTGTCGGCCGTGGCGGATCTCTGTCGGTCTGCATTAACTGAGCAGCTGCTTGCAGGTGCCAACTATCTGATAGATTGCGGTGGGACCGACAACTTCACCAGCCAGTTCAACCGGACATGGCTTGCCGACCGCTTCTACTCCGGAGGGGCGTCGGGGCTAGTCGCCGAGCCGCACAATTTCCAGCCGCAGGAGAAGACGCTCAGGTTCTTCCCCATTTCGTTTGGGAAGAAGAATTGCTATGTGGTCAATGTGCCCAATGGAAGGTATTATATCAGGTCGTTCACGGTGTATGACAATTATGATAGCAAGATGCATCCCCCAGCTTTGAGGTGTCTATTGAAGGAACATCGGTGTTTAGTTGGAAGACTCCCTGGCCCGAGGATATAAGCAAAAATGGTGCTTATTCTGATGTGTTCACTTTTATCAGTGATGGGGATGCTACAATATGCTTCTACAGTATTGCAACTGATCCACCTGTTATTGGCTCACTTGAAATCATACAAGTTGATCCTTTGTCTTATGATTCCTCAGCGACTACCAGAGACCTTATGCTGGTAAATTATGGACGATTAAGTTGTGGTTCAGATTCATTCGGACCTGGAGTTACTTTTGACACAGATTTGTTCGGAAGAGGATGGCAGTCGGATTCGAGATTCCGTAGTCAGAATTCCAAAGTTACGTCTCTGACGACAAGGAGGCCAATTCATGGAAGTAATCAGTCGCCTAATTATTTTCCTACATATTTGTACCAAGCTGCAGTTGCCGGTCAGCGAGATGCCTCATTAGAGTATTTGTTCCCTGTGGACACGAGGTTGGATTATATGCTTTGGTTCCACTTTGCAGAGATTGATTCAAGTGTTTCTAAAGCTGGCCAACGTGTCTTTGATATACATGTCAATCAGCAGAATGTTAGTAGGATAGATATTTTCAAGGAAGTTGGGAGTTTTGCTGCATTCAAGTGGCAATACACACTGAAAAATTTAAATACCACTCATTTGAGTGTGCAGCTTGTTCCAATTGTTGGTCCGCCATTGATTAGCGGTCTTGAAAACTATGCCATGGTTCCTCTTGATCTTTCAACTTTCCCAAATCAAGGTATTAGTGATCTGTGTTTTATTTTATTTTTCTAATTAACTTACTGCTGTGATCATTAATTGATATCCAACTTTATATTAATGGCCAAGTTGAAAATTCATATTAGTGGTTATGCTTTTGCAGTTAAATAATCAAAGATTATCTGGTGTCTGACATTTAGTTACTCGGCTACTAACATTTGAGTATACCGCATGCTGTAGAGTGTAGTGGTTTGTTAAGATATGAAATCCAATATGAGTGAAGGATTTACTCATTTTGTAACACTCAATCGACTATGTGTGCAGTGACCGCAATGAGGGCACTAAAAGAGTCGCTGAAGATACCTGAACGAATGGGCTGGAATGGAGATCCATGTGCTCCTTCTACTTGGGATGCCTGGGAAGGGGTTACTTGCCAACATAGTAAAGACGAAACTGGACTAGTGATCACCCAAATGTAAGTGGCATCTTATGTCTGTTCACTTGAGCAACCTACTGTCCATTCTGGAAACGACTGCTAATACTTTTACAGTTTGGTTTTTACTTTACAATATTGGGACTTTAAAGAAGTCAACAAATATGATCCCTGCCAAGATTGGGGGTAGAGGACATTTGCAACAAACTTTGAGAAAATTGAACTTCGCCTAAGAAGTCTGTAGCTAAAAATAGTCATTCTGGGAAATGAGGGAATTATTATTGGAAGCAAATAGGAAAGGAAAAGGTTCACATTCCTAAAATTAAATATTCAGTGGTTCTGTGATGGATCCTTTGCGTTGCCTGGAAAAATTTCAGTATTGTCCGCATGGATCTCTCTTTCTAATACTTTGCTTATGTTTAATGCATATTTGGTTCCCAATGTCATGCCTTTTCTTATTGCTTATCGAGACTGTCATGAATGGCTATATACTGGATGATTATCTAATGCCAAAGAACAAAACCAAATTATTAATTTATACCCATGAACTTAAGAATTTTAATTTAGACTCATGTTCATACAAAATCTCTGGACTTATTTGGCAATTCTGAATTTATTTCCATACAAATGACGAAGAAAATTATTTTCAAATGTGGCAGAGATCTAGGAAGCCAAGGGTTGAAGGGTTATATCAGCGAACAAATCAGTTTGCTTACAACTTTGGTAAGCCTGTAAGTATCTATATGTATCAGTTTGCATCGCCCCACGTTTTTCTTTATGAATCATAATTATGTTGCATGTGCAAAGGGGTTCCATTTCTTGAATTACTTTGTGGAGTTTTTTGACCTGTACTGGAGAATGCTTTCACGTCTCTTCTCTCTTTTATAATGAAACATTATTACACATGGTATTTTTTCAGGAATCTGAGTTTAAACTCTTTAAGCGGTAGTCTACCTTCGGGAATAGCTCAATCACTTGTGAGGCTGTAAGTTGATTTTTGGCATCGGTTTTGATTGCTATTTCTTTTTGGTACTTACTGCCTACTTCGATTACATACCTCA
Organism: Piper betle; assembly: GCA_033002965.1. NCBI lineage: Eukaryota > Viridiplantae > Streptophyta > Magnoliopsida > Piperales > Piperaceae > Piper > Piper betle. The sequence continues at coordinate 78,391 of JAURVB010012270.1, read as the reverse complement.
GAATTTATTTTTCAATGTTTTGATCACCTTTAGAATGTAAAATTGTAATGATGCCTGTTTCGAAGATGAGTTTTATCCATCTGTTTGCCTGGGTCTTACCGTATTCATCTGTTGAAACTTTCCTGGGCTTAGCTGAACTACTTATCTGTAAGAAAGCAAACACCCTATTAGCGTAAAATGAGGATGGAATCATTGAATGGTACCTTTTTTTACACACTTCATTTCAAACACATAAAAAAGCTTCCAAATTTTGTGGCATTATTTCATATTGCTTTCTATATTTGCAAGGCAAAGTACTTCGTCAAGATCAAAATATAACATTATTATTCTTTCTTGTGACGTGTAGGGATTTATCCAACAATCAGTTAACTGGAAACATCCCTGAAAGTTTCAGTTCCTTAAAACTTCATCTTGTGTAAGTGTTTGCCCCATTGTCTGTAAAATGTTCGTTGTAGTTGCATTAATTTTAGGTTAATGTTTTCTAACTTTAAATATGATATTGAATATTGAAAATAAAATCAAATTGGAACATAATTGCTTCAAGCCCCCACCACCAGCAGCATGCCACTACCTTATATAGAAACTATAAAATCATGTTTGGGGTATTAATGTATAAAAGTTTGAGTAATTGGAGTAGTGAGTGTACTTATCTAGGATCAGATTATTTCAGGAGCATCAAAGTTCATTTCATGCAAATTGACCAAATTTTCTTTTCCGTGTGGTTTAACTTTTTCAAGTGATGCGTCCATACAAGTTATTCAGTTTGTCATAATAATTTAGTTGTGTAAGGACAACACCAACGCTCTCTTTAGTTGCAAAGAGTGTGCAAACATTGATGGTGAATGAGGGAATGAGGGAAAGAAGGTGAAGTCAGAGTTTCACGCTTGGAAGAAAAGGAGAAGTATTTCACACGAGATTTCACGCAGCTCACACAAAACCTTTCAATGTGCTCGTAGTTGGAGATAAATTTAACTTTTTACTCGGTATAATTTTTTGTGTCATGTAATCTTTAGCGCTGATGGACATGTGATTTGTGTTTCCTCAGGCTGCTAAATGATAATCAACTGGAGGGACAAGTGCCTGAAAAGTTATACTCAATTAGGTGTGCATGGTGGAACAATAGAGTAAGCTAACATTTAAACTTCATCTCAAATTATGAAAGTATTAGATGTATTTTTTAATCGTGCAAAACTAGGTCTAAGTTGTTACTTTTAGCATATGTTTGACAGGTTGCATTTATTGCAATTTAAGTTTTAGAATTCAAATTGTATTCGAGCACGTGGGAAGATATGATATGCATTTTGTTAATGGACTAAAAGTGGTGGTGGAAGGCTTAAAAGGATATAAATGAAAAACTACAATAATATAGGATGTTTTTTCCACTAATCTTGATGTCATTTCACATCCATGATCCAAGATATGAATTTATATGCACAACTAAAATTGTGTTATTTTAAAAAAAAAAGAATTGAAATGTATTTATATGTAATATGCAGTTAGGAAGTACTGTAAATAGCAGGCTTATCTTGAGAAAAGATGTTTTACTCATTATTTGGCGTTGATCATGGTGAGTGAGTTTTAATCGAGAGCCAGCATGAATATGATTGTCATTGTTAATCTTAAGTGCCTGAAAGGATTCAACAACTATGACATTTCAAAAGATTCATTGTTGGTTAATTTTCTTAGGAAGAGTATTAGAACATTCCCAGCAAGTTCTTATGTTGAGTGTTTTAGAATGTTATTCAAGTTCTTAAGCATTATTAGATGAATCAAACTATTTTCTTTTATTAGAGAATAAATACATTATGAGAACGAGGGTAGTGTGTGTCTATTTTTGTGTGCACATATAATTTCTTCCCTAGCAGCATAAGCTTTTGGTAAAGTTGTGGCCTTGACGGTATATACTCATATGTAAATGCTGTTTCTTAGTATCTTATTTTGACATTGTTGAAGCCTCGTTGCAAAGGTCGCGAGATGGCCCTGAGATTCAAAAGGTTAGATAAAGCCTTGTATTAGGCTCACTAGTTTGGAAAGGTTCAGAGCATTCTTCAATGGCAGAGGATGTTGAACTTTCATAGTTCCCATTGGTTTTTAGAATTCTGATTGGTCTTCTCATATTATTGTTGAAATAAGCTGCAAAACTGTAGTATTTTCAAACTTCAAACAAGTTATTTTATATTAACGTTACATTTTTTTGATAGAGCATTTTGCATATTAATGTTAGTATATTCTCTTAGGTAATCAGGACTTTGTAACAAGGTGTGTCTCTTTGAGAACAGCTGTTGTATAAAGAAGCTTCCATAATTTTCTATTTTATGTTCATGATGATTGCTTCTCAACTATCTGCGCTATGAGGGCATGATTATCTTTTGAATTTTTTTTCTTCATGGAAATGCAACTTCACGGATGATTTTTATCCATTATTCCATTTTCAATGGTAATGGTATTTTTCTTGCAGTCTCTCACGTAATAAGGGCCTATGTGGTGTACCTTCTTTGCCTGTTTGTTCTTTCTTCTGGGAGAAGGGAGGCTTATCTACTGGAGGCAAAATTGCCATAGGTCTTTCCTGTCTGGCCGTCTTTTGTGTGTTGCTTCTGACTGTCTACTTTTGCTGTATTCGGAAAGGGCATAATGATTACGACTTTGCTTTACCTCAGGATTTGATGTGTAAGTCCCCCGTCGATTTGTCTGATTCATTTGCATGTCTTGATAAGGAAAATATTTGTTGGTCCACCTCTTTATTATTTTGATTAAAACAATTAAATTAGGAGTGTTATATCCTTCTGTCTTTGCCATTTTATACTAGGGATACATCAATTTTTGTGATGGTATCTTGACTTTTCTGTGTGTTTCAGCCATTGCAGCAAAGAGAAACAGGTACCAGAGGCAAAAATCCCTGATGGTACTAGAGATGGAAACACAAAATTCGAATGGGTACCCTGCAACCTTAACTTCCCATTGAGTCTTCTTTGTTTGACGCTGCTCTGTTTATGAGAACTTGAAGCCATATACATATTGAGTCAGTTAAATGGGAAGGTGTCGCTTGGAGAACAGATTAAAATTTCTTCCTATTGTGGCAGTGTATTGGGGAAATCCGTGCAAAAGATCACATCCATCACACTCTTAGAGTATGGTGCTGCTTGCAGGCATGCGCTTGTTTGGGGTCTGTTATACTCAAAATGGTTCTACACTTCAACCACAGATGATGTATATTTATTCATTCGTCTGGGTTTGGGCAGTTTTCATTTGGTGCCCTCCAAATTCATAGGCAAAATTAGTAGGTGCAACCTTGAAAGCAGCTTGCAGATGGATCAAAATATCTGTACAAATTTATAATGTTTACCGTGTCAGAGTTAAGACATGCGGAAACGCCACAATAGTAAAAAACAAATGTCTTCTTTTATGCGGAATTATATGAATACTAAGTTTAAAAATTACATACACATCTGTTCAACTATTTAAGGAGAAACTCTAATGTTCTTTCCTAAATGTGCTTGGTTGGTGAGCTATAACTAACTAGCAGATGGTAACATGTTTTATAATTAAAGTAAATAATAATTATGAGACAACTAACAAAGAAAAAAGAGGTTCTTAACACATGCTCCTAAGATAAGGGCTGGAGTAGGAAGATTACATTCAGTAGTTCATGGAAACGAATGCTTCTTTATGCGTTAATTAAGTTTCTAATTTAGCAAGTAAAGGTAACGCACACTGCCAGGCTGTCTTGAAGTGATGATCATGTAACATCACTCATTATCACATTAACTAATATATGGGTGAGACTATTTATTGATCAACATCTCGTGTTATGACTCCTGAGCAACTCATTGAATTTATTTTATTTTATTTTTTTCCCATGAGCAACTCATTGAATTGGGTACTGCCTTATCGTCTCTTCACCAAGTAGTCACATGAGAAACAAGGCTTTTATGTTCATCACATAACATAACACTAGCTACAAACAAGAAGCATGGGCACTCGGAGCCAGTATGCACAATGTCTTGCAAAACCGAAACACAACGATTCAGTCTTTGCTTCGACGGATCTCTGGCTATTTTCTAGCACAAATAATTTATTAGCACACCAAATGCAACTCTCCATCACAGTTTGTCTTTTATTATATTATTATTACATATATGCCATTCAGCTCTGGTCAGCTCTTTTATATTAGGAAACAAGGCTTCAAAATGGGTAGTTCATGCTTTCAAGTTTTCACTACTCCAAGATATTCCTTTCTTGACCATAAAATTGGCGAGTACTTGAGGAGGTAGACCCAGCCAATGGTTTGACATTTAACATATGCCTAACAACATAAGCAGAGGCTCTTGATCACTTGTAGCAACATTAAGTAAGATATAAACTAATCGGTATCTTAGCCTTAAAATCTGGTAAACTCTGTCCTTCCATCAAAAGTCTACCTGTATACTATATATGTTTGCATTGACTCGGGAAAGCTGCATGTATGCCGAGAGCGCCTACTTAATTTCCCTTGTTTTATAGCAATTACACGAGAAAAAAAGGCTGTGCAGACTTTGTCCGTGGATTAATAAGTTTGACGTTCCGTATGGGGTTGAGAAATGTATTTGATGCACCGGACAAGAACACACTAAGACGTAGCAAAAACAAACTGTACAGTAATGCTTAATATGAGGGTCGACGTCAAATTCTCTTGGAGGGTCAAGTGGGCACGGATCAAATACTATATTAATTATAAGCAGTTCCTGATCAGTCATATTTGACTGCCCACAACTTCTTGTGATGAAATCGTTTTCTGATCTCAAATAAAATGAAATTATGTTGAGTTAGTCAAGCCCACGTTTATGTTGTTTCTTCAGAATCTTCCCCGTTAAAACAATCATAGTCTTTCTAAAGCATGTGGCCAAGATTAGAGTCATGGAGATCATGCTTGATTTAGGAGTTCTTAATAAAATGGTTGCTTGATATTCAGCCAAAAGTAAGAACAAGTGGAGGTAGCAATCTAATTCGCATCATACTTGAAGAACGAGCTAATTATTTCATCTTTCTAATCAACCGGCTATTGCTTGATTAACAAATATCTAGTTGCCTTGTTCTTCTGCTGTTCCATGTTATGACTAGTACTTAATTACAACAGTGATGAGATAATCCTAGCAGAGGTTGAAATGTTCAAACAATATATATTGGCCAACCACTTTGAAATTGCAGACTAGTCGAATCATGGCTTCAATCACCTTATTGATAATGTAGGTAAGGCTTGACCTCCTAGAAGACTTATTATTGTTACTACTTTTTCTTTGAAAGATAAAAGACTTATTATTTGATTGCACCAGTAAAGAAGACTTTTGACATTGAAAAAGATGCACGATCCCCTGTTTTTGTATCATGTTGTTGGCTCTTTTGTTTATTCTGCTCTGGAGTCTGGCCTAAGCTTAAGCAAGACTCACGACATTGTTATCTACAATAATTTGGAACTGCATGGAGTTGACTATTCACTTCAATATGTATTTACAATCATATATTTGACATAAGTAGTTGCAAGGAACCTTCCTTGTTTTCATTTTTAACATCTGAAAAACCTTAGATGTTTGAAGCAGGTAAAATTTTTTGTGCCAGACAAGTGAGAGCTCTTGTGGTTAAACACATTCCACAACCAAGTCCTCACTTATATTCTTCTTGATGCATGTAGATTTTACACAGCGTTTTGCTGCTTCAATCAAACAAGTCACGTGAAACTGACCGAGCAGACGGGGTCAATGCCCTGCTATTTTCTCCAATTTCAACGGTCGAAAAATGCTACCCAACACAGAAATTTTACCCGACCAAACCCGAACAAATCAGATTTAACATTCGCATTGTCGGGTTTGATTTGAAGGCACCAGATACATATTTTATAATGGTTGAATTTTATTTTAGATATCTAATATCTAGTACCCGATTTTAATAAATTTTTTTAAAATACATATTTAATATGATTTAAACACGTATGTAAAATTAATATGTTCTTAACTTTTTTGTGCATTAGTTTATCTAATCTCTTTATTTTATTTTTATTTTTTATAATATCATTTAGTTTAATTTTTAAATAGTTGGGTTCAGATTTGTTAAACGGATTTCGGTTCGTGTAATTTAAATAATAAATGTTCGAGTTTCGGTTCAATATAAGCAATACCCGACCCAACGGAGGGACAGGCACTTCTAATTATTTTTCTTCGCCGATGCCCGTGTGCAATACTGAGGTTGATTATGGGAGTAGAATCCAACGGTGGTGAGAGGATTAGCGACGTCGGCAGCATACCTGCCTCCTACATCAATCCCTGCATGGTCAGTTGGCTTTTCTGTTTGTTAAGTTTCGTGACTCCTGCAAATTAGTCGTCGTCTTCCTTTCTCACTCACATTTGGCCCCATTGTTACGGCTTGCGGTCATCATCCCCTACACATATTACGCATGCTTATCGAAGCTACAATATATGCATGTATGATCTTGTTTTGTTTGAATGCACATAGCAACATATGATAGGCCTCAGCTTTAGTCGAAAGTGTGTGAACATTCTTGACTCTGGTATCTAGCTAGCTGTATTGACGTGACATCTCTCTATGAAAGGGTGTGGGAACAATTTGATCAACGTGCCAATTGTTAATATATATAAAGTCTGCTCGGTTATTTTTGATTGAACTACTTACTTTTAATGCACTCATGTAATTCATACTAGATCATTTCCAAATCGCCAAACTTCTTGGCTAATGAGCACTAAACTTGACTAGTATGGTGACTCGCCGGCTATATTTACAGTTGGCAGAATGGCAAGCAACATAGCCGATTAGCACTTCATGCTTCAAAACAGCTTTTACTGCGCCTAAACTTGACTGGTATGGCTATTGATTAGTCGAACACTCATTGCACAGCTATGAGTCACAGCTGAAAATAAAACAGAGTTGCCCTTTGTAAGTCGCCTGATTCAGAGGATATTCCATCACTGCTATATCTACATCTTCAATATGAATGAATAAGGTGAAACAGTATCATCAATCTGCATTGTTGATGACAAATGGAATTTCTAGATATTCAACATCAATTTGAACATCATGAGAATGTTTCACAACTCGCCTGAGCTGGTTGGCCAACAATCTAGAACTAGCGAGCAAAGTCTATCCCTTGGTTAGGAGATACATATGTCTCCAGAGTACAAGTGGGTAGAGTAACGCCAAGCTCTTGCAACTTGCATGCACTACGGCTTACATTCCTGCTACATATAGTCAAATTCGACTGCCCCCCACCCCCCCCCCAAAAAAAGAGAAGACCAGACATCATCAGATATCCTCTAAAGATCATTTAAAATAAAAATTGGGGTCTTAAACATGCATATATTAAGCGTTTATATTGAGAATGAGAATTAGAAGAAAGCATTAGTAATTCTTGAATATGTTAGATACACTGGTAGATCACTATCTAAGCCGGAAAGGGCGACTTGAGAGCAGTTCATCACGAGGAAGAAAAATGGAAGGGTGTTCAATACAGAAGTCCTGTATGATTGGGAATGGTGGCTGTTTGTCAAAAACATAACAAACAATCTGCAACACCATAATTTAAGATTCTTTCCCCACATCCCCAACACCAGTCAATATCGTCAATTTTATCTATTAACGTGTCCACAATTATATGTAAAGATGCTCTGGATCGTACTCCATAGAAGAGGCCAACAATGTTGAAGTTGGCCGTATGGCCCTCAATTTGTTTGAACACCAAAGAGTCGTCCACGAGTAGAAGTCAGAACCCAGAAACACAGGCGATGACTGATCATATTTTAGTTTCAAAGTTTTCGCCCAGACGCCGGGCATAGCCTCCTATATAGCTTTGAATTGAATAGTCCACTTTATTTTGATTGTTCCTTGTATATCTAGCAATCGAAATGTCTAATCCAACAATCAATGATCAAAGATTGAAACATAGTAATAATATTAGGGCAAAAAACTAGGAAAAGATGGATATCATTTACATCAAGCTGGGGGAGCCACTGATCCAACCAGTTGGAAATGACGCATATTTTATGTGGCAACAACGAGGACTAAGAAATGATACATAATTAGGGGAGGAAGAAGAAACGCTCCATTGGTGTATGATCTATTTACTTATAAAGCCGAAGATCAACCACAACCCCCTATCCTTATCTAATAACAAAAAATCCATATTTAACCACTACGTGTATTCTTATGATTAGTTTAAGTTTGACGAAACGCAATCACAGATTTAGAGGGCCGGGCACTCACTAAGTTAATTCTCGTTGAGTCATCTAATTCTGATGCTAAAATGAGATCGCACAGCTACTCTTCAATCTTCCTATGGTGGACGGCTGGGGGCTGATTTGGAGCATGCGGACGAGTGACGACGGTCCTTTTTTTATCATTTGGTCATGGACTGCTCCTACTAATGATCGTAATCCTATCTTTTATTTCGTGATAATCTCCATGCAGTTAATTAAGATAATAAAGTAGATTATGGGATCTGCCATCATGTGAAGCCCCTCTTCAACAAGATCTTGATTCAACTGCATGATGCAATTCGATGAGTCCACGTAAGGTTTGTTAGCTAATTAATCTCACATGATAATTAAAAAAACGTCCAATGAATTGGGTCGGTTGCCTAATAAGCTGCTTTGACAGCATGACAAACTCCCCACCATATTATGTATTTGCTGACCATGGTACTTGTGTTTATCTGCTGATCTAGTTTTATATGTTATCATGGGGTGTGCGAAAATCAAACGTGACTTAAGCATGTGCTTTTGGATCTTAATTTAATTAATCAAACCGTGTGTCTCTTTCGTTGGGCTGGTTAAACTAAATGACACTACAACAACTTGATTGAAGAGCTGTTGATCGGAAAAGTTCCTTCGATAACAAGTGCAGATTCATATTAAGGATAGGATTTCCAAAAGACAATACACATGTGCAACCAACTAATCAGTCAATTGGACGCGATGATCTTTTCATCCAAGATATCATTAACTACTTAACTATGAAACGGATTGCCTTTCAAAAATATCCGCAGTTGTCACTTCTCTGGCTCCGACTCACGGGAATAGATCCTCGGGAAAGCTTTACCATAAGCAGAAAGAGTGGTAGATAAACTAGCTAGTGACAAATGACGATACGTGGATATCAATTGCAAGATTAGTCATCCTTAATCGCACTAACTAGTGTCACTGCCAGCTTTCTTCCTCGTCATCATTCGGCCTTTTTGAAAGCAGATAAGCACGCTTCATCGATCTCAACACATCCCGAAAAAATCACCACGTACGTTAACCTGATATTTGAGCATCCATGATCGATGAAAGAAGGGGAACCGATTAATTATATACATGATTTACCTCGCATCGCCCACGTTAATTTGGGGGAGTTCAGAGTACTACTACAAATTAACAAAGTTTAGTAAAAATTAATAACCAGTTGAAGAGATAAAATTACAACCACCCTCACAAGAACTGGTCACATCGATCACTTTCTACGACAGGCCGGTGGAGAGGTGGTTATGTTATGCAGGTCCTAGGAGTGCAGCTGTGAGGTTTTAAGATAAGGAGAATCTGAAGGGGGTGTGACCCACTCGGCTCTCCACCGCTAATGAGAGCAGCAGGCCAGAAATACCTGGTGCCTTCAACACCACGACTCAACCCTCTTTTTAGTGCGCAGGTTGGTGGGCCTCTCCCAAAATGCAATTACAACGATGCGGTTAGAACAGCGGAAAACCAACTATTCCCGGTACTGCATGTCCGCTTCATTATTATTCTCGCCCCTTCAACTCTCGTTCTTATCTGCTGTTGCTGCAATTTTAGTTAGCAAGTACAAATATAAGTTCTGGAGCAATCAGATATTAGTAAGACCATTGTGCTCCACGAACGGCAATTAGTACTAGCTAGGAACTAGGAAAGGAATCCCTCGTCTGCTCGAGCTCACGAACCGACGGGCTAAGCAATGCCCCTGGTAGAGCAAAATTGAGGGGGAAGTAAAACTGCTCGAAAATTACAATGGGGGGTTGTTGGGGGAACACTACCCAGGAAAGGAGAGGGACCAATGAAACTTGGCCGCGTCAGCCAAATGGAATATGATGTATATCTCAAGGTTTGTTTGTAGATGGGGATGAGCCGTATCCGGCCACTATATTTTACCTCTTCAAATTATAAATCTTTCCTCTAACCAGATTCCTTAATTCATAATGTTCAACAGTACTGCGCCCGCCTTTGCCTACTCGTCTACCAACAACCCTTCCACCATTCCAACCTTAATTTGCAATTCCATCGACTACCAAAAATAAATAAACTGAATAAAAAATAAGCGAGATCAACACAGAGTAGAGGTTAAAATATTAAACTACGGTGCCAAGCCAGAAGGAGAAACAATAAGGGTTTGATTAAATTAAATCAGAGAGGTGTAATCCCTGTCCAGAGAAGAGGGGGATAAAAAGGCGGGCAGACGATGGATGCTGTAATGGGGGAGGCATGGGTGAGAATTTTAAGAAAATGATAAAGAAAAGAAGGGGGATGAACTTAGTAAAACCAGCAAAGTCATGTATGTGGTCATGTGAATTCCAACAACTTGCTTGCCCTCCCCACACCCGGGCCCTCGCTCCCATCCAAAAGAACCAAAACACAGGCATTACATTTTACTCACACAGCCATTAATCTTCCCCCATAATCACATTGAGTTGACCCACATCATCATCCCCTGCACCAATTCATTAATCATTATTATTAGTATCTACTTACTCCCTACTTATTCTTAAATTAACAACTAGGTTGATCTTCATCAATCCCTGAATGAAACAAATTCTTCTATAAATTCTCCCTCTCCCACTTCATTCCTCTCTCCATAGTCCATACACTACTTCTACTATCTCAACCTCTTTCTCTCTCTCTCTCTAATATATATATCATCAATCATCATCTCCGTTTTTTCTATATATAGCAATACAATGGATGGTAGTTGTTCATGTATTGATCAAGACAGCGCCTCGAGCAACAACTCCTACCCAATAGTAGTTCTCAACCGGTCGCCAGCGCCGGAGAAGAAGATGTCGTCGGAGAATGGGGGGCTGCAGAGGGTGGGGAGCGGGGAGAGCGTGGTGGTGGACTCGGAGGTCTGGGTGGAGGCGGAGTCGAGGAAGCTGCCGTCGTCGCAGTACAAGGGGGTGGTGCCGCAGCCCAATGGCCGGTGGGGGGCGCAAATCTACGAGAAGCACCAGCGGGTGTGGCTCGGCACCTTCAACGAGGAGGCCGAGGCCGCCCGCGCCTACGACGTCGCCGCCCAGCGGTTCCGCGGCCGCGATGCCGTCACCAACTTCCGCCCCCTCGACGCCGACGAGGCCGAGGTCAGCTTCCTCCACGCCCACTCCAAGGCTGAGATCGTCGACATGCTCCGCAAGCGCACCTACCTCGACGAGCTCGAGCAGAGTCGCCGCCTCCTCGGCCTCGCTGGCGCCGCCTCCCGATCCGGCCGTAATAGATCTGCCGCTGAGCACGGCGACGGGGGGCACCACCGGGAGCTCCTCTTCGAGAAGTCGGTGACGCCGAGCGACGTCGGGAAGCTCAACCGGCTGGTGATACCCAAGCAGCACGCCGAGAAGCACTTCCCGCTGCAAACGAGCAGCGCCTGCAAAGGCGTGTTGCTCAACTTCGAGGACTCCGTCGGAAAGATGTGGCGGTTCCGGTACTCCTACTGGAACAGCAGCCAGAGCTACGTTCTTACCAAGGGGTGGAGCCGGTTCGTGAAGGAGAAGAACATCAAGGCCGGCGACGCCGTCTCCTTCTCGAGGTCCACCGGCGCGGACAAGCAGCTCTACATCGAGTGGAAGTCTCGGAACGGGCCGCCGTCCATTCTGCCGGCGGATGTCCGGCCGGTGGCGCAGGTGGTGCGGCTGTTTGGGGTGGACATATTTAAGATCCCGGCGGTGGTGGATGTAGTCGGGGATGGTAATATTGGACCCAATGGTAATGGCGGGTGCAGCGGCGGCAAGAGATTGATCGAGTCGGAACAGTTTCTACCGCAGTGCAAGAAGCCATGCATTGGAGCTTTGTGACATTTACTGTGGCGTCCCCACAATATTTGTTTGCTTTTGTTTTCTTTTTTCTTTCTTTTAGATCTCTTTTCATTTTGTTGTGTAAAGAAGAAAGAAGAATAGGCGACGGACGATTAATTATAATAAAGAAGAAAAGAGGGATGAAAAAGAAGGATCAAGCAACTTGCATAGAACCTACTACTTCAAGTGTAAATTACTAAAGTTCAGAGTACATGATGAAATGCTTCAACACACGATCGTTGCAAGAAGGTAGTTCGATCTATGTAATCCAACCTTTTCCTCTTTTACTAATCTTTCGTTGATATACTAACACATATCCTTTTATCCCATGCCGCCCCAAGACTAGATCTTATCGACTATTTCAATCGATGTGTGTACAGTACTGACAACAGAACAGAGTATAACCCGTATACAGCAAACATCTAGATAACTCAGGTGACGCACAATATCCAGTGCCTAGTGGCTATAAAAGAAAAACAAGCGATCGAGAGATCCAAACTTTTATAACTAGCTCTGTCCCATAAAGATCCACATTTATGTATCTTAGTTCGACGCACCTTCCTTCGTAAGCACCGTAGACACTGGATTGGCAATTAACTAATATTTAATCAGCATTTAAAAATACGTTGATAATAAAATCTATTTTGTATTAAAGTTTCAAAATTATTAACCAGAAATGATTTCTTACATATTGATTGAGTCTTGCAGCAAATTTTTATTCTATGTTTCCTCTACAAATTGGAGAGTAGATGGGCATATGCAAATCCTCACTTAAAACAAAGCGACATGTTAAACTATAATAAAATCATTATTATCTTTAAAATCCTTAGAAAAAAGTAGTTACTTTAAAGTGATGCTAGGCGTCGTCACCATTCATAATATATTAATAATAGAGCCTGGGAATGCATATAGTGATTTGATTTGATATTAGTTTAATGTCGGGCGTGGATGGATATGGTGCATGTCATTTTTTGATTAAAAGAATACAAAGAGGCGTGGCGTCGGTCTAGTATACGTACACAAAGACAAAACACGGGTGTTTCACTGAATCATGTAAGTGCAAAGAGAGCCATGCCTCCATGCCCTGTGGGTGTGGACATATCTGGGAGCTGGCAGCTGGGAATGTGAACCCCATTGGGGCATAGCCATGAACAACACGCGGTGCAACGTGTGGTAGGGCCTCCTCCCATGCACTATTATCACCCTCACAGCTGGTGATAGCTATGATGCCAGTGTTGCGAGACACTTTCTAACACAAGATACATTGGATCGTCGATATGGATAACTCATAACAATACAGAGCATTCGTTGGATTACTATCCTAGCTGGGTTTTAATTCATATATATCTATATATATATATGTGAAACATGTATGTGTAAATACCTTGTGGGGCTCCAATCATTGCATGGAGTCATCATAAAGGCCGGGTGATGTTGTGAGAACTGGCCAGGGTGAGTGTGCGTGTATGTGTGTATGGCCGAGCTGCGGTCCAAAGTGGGGAGGATAATAATAGTCGGCTAATACATGCCGGTTGAGAATCTGATTGTACGGAAAACCCACATGGGGGAGAGATGTATATCGGCATCGCATAATATCTTACACTGATTGCAGCTGCCATTTGCTGCGGTGGACATCGCAAGGCATGCTTCATGTATCATTGTATTGTACACAACTATATGTATGTGTATAGAATATAATCAGATATTTAAGACATCTATCTTTATATATAAAGTGAACATGTTTTAGTCATACGAGAAAATGTTCATAACCACTTAATTTGTGTATGTATGCATTAAATTGTCAAAGAATGAATAAATTACAATTAATTAATTGATGGAAATTCTTTTCCAATTAGTAGGGATCCATCCTTCCTAGTCAATCCTATTAATTTGCGATCATTCGGATGTTGAATTGATGCATCGAAATCTCGCATATTAACTAGAGTGATACGGAAAATTGGTACTGCTCCCTACCACACTTTTTCGATGACCTTCGACGCGGTAAAGTTTTCGTGTCCATGTATGGAATTTGGCTACATCGCAGACAAATCAAATTACGAAGGAGTGACCGGTGATCTACGTGTAAAACACGGTGCTAATAGGACTAGTACATATGCATCTTTTTATTGTGGAAATGTGTGTTTAATTTAGTACGAAAGGATAGCTGCTAAGAGTTGCCGAGTGCTAATAGAATGGACCTCAAATTTTCATGCTTTTTTCTCATTTTCAGAGAAAGCACAACGATGGCATGTCGGTTAAGAGCTGTTAGTGTGTGCATGTATATATATATATATAGCGGGCACCGTAATCTTCTTCCCTCGTGTTATCAGGCCATCGAATCTAAGGTCGAGACAAGCCGTAGGATTTGCATTCCTCACCACCGACCTAGGATACCAACCCAATCTTATCTAGCTAGTGTCGGCTTTGCCATGAAGGGCTTCTCTACCTCTCAAGACAAGAACTCATTTATTAACCATGTGATTTGTTGCACCTCAGGGGCCGTTGCCGTTTCTTGCTGCCTTGCCAATCACAATTTGCTAATAATGGAGTACTCTATATATATATATATATATAGGGCAGCGTTGGTATGCGCTGCCCTATTTTAACAGTGTACCAGTGCTGCCCTTTGTGGGCTGTTGGATCTAATCCAACGGCCCACAACACTCCCTCCCCTGAGCCCATAGCACCCCCATCCCCTCCCCCTCTCGCCTCCCGCCCGACCGCCGGCTGCCACCTATATCGGCCCTCTACCGCAGCCGGGCCTGCCCCCAACCGCCGCCCCCTTCCTCCACCACCCACCCCCCTCCCCCCCACTCCCGCCTCCTGTCCTCCACCCTGCGCCCTAGGCCAGCCCCTATGCGCTCGGCTGCACCCCTTCCAAACAAGTGCTAGCGCCCCCTCATCCCCCCCGCCATATTTGCTGCGCCGGTGATGGCATTGGCTAGCAGGGCCGCTGGTTGGCAGCGGACGGCCGGCGACGATGTCACTGACAGTCGGGTGGCGCGGAAAGGAAGCAGAGGAGAAGAAAATGGAAGGGTAGTTTCATAATAAAAATTTAACTCGCTCCCGACTCGATTTAACAATTGAAAATACATCGTAAAAAATATAAAAAATACAGTAAAATACGATAAAATAAAATAATTGAGCTATAGTGGATGATTATATTTTATGGTATTTTATTCTATTTTTTAATATTTTTTAAGATGCATTTCATAATATTGACTCGAGTAAGGAAAGAAATAGATATGGGTAGTTTCATAATAAAAATTTGACTCGCTCCTAACTCAGAGTCAATATTGCAAATACATCTCGAAAAATATTAAAAAATACAATAAAATACTATAAAATAAAACAATCAAGTTCTAATGGATTATTTTATTTTATGATATTTTACTTTATTTTTTTCATAATATTGACAATCAATATTATGAAATATATTTTAAAAATGTGAAACAAGAAAAAAATTAACTCTGTCTCGAGCTCGAGTCAAGTAAATAAAAAATGGAGTCGGTATCAAATCGAGTCAAGTCAATAAAAACTTAACTTGGTCTCCTCTCGACTTTGATCTAGAAGGCTCAAGGTGCCAAAATAAAATTATTTTATTCTTTTTAAATATTATTTCGTAATAAAAACTTAACTCGATCCCTATTCAAGTCGAGTTTTTATATTTTTGAGATATATTTTGCAATAAAAACTTGACTCGTGTCGGGAGTGAGTCAAGTTTTATTATGAAATTATTTTTTAAAAAATTTATTTCGTGTAATATTGACTCGAACAGGGAGTAAGTTAAGTTTTATTATAAAATTGTCATCACTCTTTCCTCCCCCGCCTATATTTTGTCGCGCCATCGCCAGTGACTGCGCCGCCAACAACTGCAATAGTTGAGGCAATCGGGCGATAGAAGAAAATGTGTGAACCAGGGTGGGGGCAGCGGCGAGGGACAACAATGGCTAGGGCGCGACTACGAGCGGGGATAGGAGTAGAGGCCACGATTGTAGGTAGGGATGGAGGCGGGAGGGGGTGGAAGGAGGTGGCTCGGGGGCTAGTGGAACACCTGGGAGGGCCGCGGCGGTAGGCGAGGCGAGGGAAGGGGCAGCCAAGGGAAATATTAGGGGCCATCTGCGGGCGACAGGCTGGGGCGAGGTGGCTGGCAGTGGAGCAGCAGCGGTTGACAAAGTAGCAAGTTAGTGGCACGGCGAGGGGCCAAGGCGCAAGGGCAAGGCAGGAGATAAAATTTATAGGGAGATAAAGATTGACAGTAGCCAAATTAAATCTAGCGACTCTCAGATAGATACACTGCACTGCATTCATTGGCAACACATTATAAACAAATAAATAAATATATATATATAAATAAATAAATAAATAAATATATATATATATGTATATGTATATATATATACATATGGCTACTCCGTCGGATCAAGTCATTCGAATGTAACACTTGTTCCGTACCAAGTCTGTCTGTATACTCCTTCCACTTGGAGTTATCTTCTCCACAAATTAGTCTTGGGGAATATTAATGGACCCGTTCTTGCATTTCGATAACAAATCTCTGCATCCTGGATTCACCCAACCCCTTCAAATTCATGAAAGGCCCACTTTGAAGCCATACTATGTATATATATATATTAGTCTTAACCACATCAGATGAACACAAGAGCGATAAAGGTGCGCAGTAATACCCGACCCATCGTGGATGCAACTTAATTGTGTGGTCAGAGGTGTTGTGTGATCTCGATCATGTGTGCGCATTGTCATAAGATATTAATTCATGGCACGTGATATGCGAGGGTCGTCGATTGGTCTTGGCCAAAGCGTACGTCGCTTTATCCTTGATCACAATACAGATAAGCTGTGTACAGTACTCGTGAATAAAGCAGGATCTTGGACGAATATACAAAAAGGAAGTTGAATTTTCAATGAGATGACTTTGGGATTCATGGCCTCATATTGCCCATATTCTTTAGCCAAAATTGTTTTATCGCTCACAACACAAATATGGGCGATCACTTTGAATAAGCTGCCCAGCTACTTCCTTCTAAGTATGCATGTGTGACAACTATCTTTCTACCGACTAATGGGAATTCTGTAGAGAAAGAATAATACGTTGTGATGAACGGAAAAGCGAGGAGACGAGAAGTCGTAGACTCTAAAATGGTGGGAAACTCGATTGTGATATTGAATGCCCAATTCATAGACAAGAATTCGCATTGGTTAGTGGTGACAATCTAGACCCGGTTTCTTCAAAGTGCAGTTCATGAAAACCTGTTGAGAAATGCTACTACCAAGTTGATCAATCTAATTAAGTGGAATATTATAACAGGTTTGAGAATTGGGATCAGTAGCATCTCTTATCATCTTCTTTTCTTTTGGTTAGACTGAAATGGGCCGACATTGACGCCGAATGCAGGCAACAACTTTGGCCTCATGAAAGCTCAACTCCCCTTGGTGCATCCATGACAAAGGGCAACCGGAGACAATTTAGGCCCAACGAAAGACAGCTTAATAATAATCTAGTTTATGTACGCCTTGCTAAGTCCTAACCTAAAAAATGTGAATGTATACGCCGACGTAACTCCGCCGTCAACTTTCGCAAAGCGCAATCAGCTATCTGATTGCATGAAACAGGTGAAATCTTTTTGTCATTTTTGTTCAACTTTATTGTGTTCGTTTAATTTCGTAAATCCCAAGCTGCACCTTTTTATTTATTTAGTTTAGTTTTTGAATGTTGGTGTAGAAAAATTTAGATTTAGCTATTATTTGTATCCGGTGTCATTAGATTTGTCATGCTTTGTTTGTTTTCTGTTTAAAAAAAGTCCCCAACTTTGAATATTATTAAAATTGTTTATCGTTGATAGCCTAACATTCTTTGTCACTAGGGTGCAAGTGATGCGAGTTATAAATGGTCAGACATATTTATTATTATCATTTCTTAATTTTTCAATCGCTGATTATAATTATACTGTTTATCATTTTTTCAATTGTCTATCGTTATCGAGTTTTAATCGTTTTGATCGACAATAAACGGTTAATCGTCGATACATTTTGATTTAAATAAAATAAGTCTTTTTTACCACAAAATATTTATTAAAATTATAAAGTTGGTGTCACTTAGACAATATATTCATGTTAAAACAACTACTAAAAAAATATAATAATATACATTTTTAATTAAATGTAGTAGTAATATTACTTTTTATTCATATTAATCAATTTAATTATATTTTACAAAATTAAATTAAATTATAAATGGATAAAACGGCAGTGATAGAGGCTTCTGCCCAACCTAGTGGGTTTAAATTTATCATTTTTTTTACCCCTTCTTTATTGGTTTAAAAGATAATTAGCCAAATTATTTCAATTTAATTTGAATTAGTTTGTAAAATAATAAACTGACCGACCACTTGCAACTTTAATCGGCACCTACTTAGCATGCCTAGTGTTAAATATCTATAAAAAAGTATAAGGAATAACCTGTGACTCATAGATCTTACGACAGTTAAAATGTTTAATATTTAATTTTGATCACTCTTGTCTTTCTTTTAATTTGACCTTATAAAATAAAATTTGATTAATTTTAATTTAAACTAGGGGTATGCCCTTCTGTTGCACAGGGTTATATGCATATTTTTATATACTAATTATACTTTTAAATAATTATCATATTTTTTCTAATTTTTTAAAGTTGATTATAATTAATTATCATCTTCTTTTTTATATTATGTACTGAACCACTAGCAAATCAAAAATTATTATTTATTAATATTATTTACTTTTTGCATGGGGTTGACATTTTTTTTATATGTTATATTTTCAAATAAATATCATTTTTTCTATTAATCTTTTTCTAAATCAATTATAATTAATTATTATCATCTTCTTTTTATATTATGTACCGTTTCACTACCAAATATGAAAATACTTTTTATTAATATAATATGTTTCAAATTATACTTAAAATTCTATCAAATTTGTTTGTATTGTTCATGTTTTTTATATACATAATTTTTATAAAGTATGATCTTTTTAAGTTATATTTTTTATACAAGTTCTCCTGCACATTGTGCGTGCAATTTTATTCGATTTATACGTCTTTTATGTTTTAATATAATTTTTTAAAAAATTAACAGACTGTGATTATAAATGTTCATAATTAATTTACAATGCAATTTTGATCAATCACATTCATTCTTATTCAGCTTTATGTTCAACATAGTTACAATTTTATAAAAATCAATTCATACTTATGTTTAATGTAAGCTATAATGACCACTAATATAAAATATTATGATAAATTAACATAGCTTTTTGGTGTATCTCGATCCAAATTAACTGGCCGATAGACCAACCCAACTCCTCTTTTATTTTTAATACGTCTTTGCCTAAACGGGCCCTTACTTTTTATTCACCAAATTCCACACCCAACTCATATACTTCAAATTAAAAATATTATTAAATTTTAAAGTTATAATAAAATATTATTTAATCATAATAAATATTATTAAATAAACGAGTAAACCGAGTTCAGTTTATAGTTTATGTTCAAACTCGATTCAAATAACTCGAAGCTTATTTAGAAATCAAATAAATTTTGAATATATATATTCGAAATCGACCTGAATATTTTTTATATTATCTGAACTTTATTCGAACTTAAATATACTTACACTATTTAATTTTAAAGATTTCAAAATTAATTCAATTATAAGGTTAAAATAACTTACGCTCGCTCAATTATTAACCCTAATTACATCATAATTTTGTCTCGCTACATTGTTTTTAGTCCATCCCTGCTAATCAATTCCACTTCTAACTTCCTCCCCTTCTTTGGTCCATCACTTCTCCCCGCACGCCGCTGTCCACTCTCCTCCACTGCCTTTCCGGTAAGCCGCGAGCCATGTCTGTGTCTGTAGTTGATACTATGCTTCCGCTTCGGCTGCTGGACACCTTTTTAGCTCTACCTACCACTCCGCAATTGTGTTTGCTTCTGCTTGCTAATTTGATTGTCTGTGACTGTGCAATTTCTGATGAACTCTTTTAAGAGAAAAGCTGCTTCCTTACAACTGGCTACATGTTTCTTATGGTCTGTGAAGGCCCTTCATTACAATTGTGTTTGCTTCTGCTTGCTAATTTTGATTGTCTGTGACTGTGCAATTTCTGATGAACTCTTTTAATAGAAAAGCTGCTTCATTACAACTGGCTACATGTTTCTTATGGTCTGTGAAGGCCCTTTGTTTTTTTTTGTTTGTTTGTTTGAAAGGTACTGTTTTTAGCTTGCTTCTAGTGCAAAGTAGTTCAGTGGTGGTGGAGATTGGGTTTGTTGATGCTTTAACTATTTAGGTGTCATTTTTTAAAAAAAAAGATGGAAAGTTTTCAATGTCAATTTGATCCATGGCTATTTGAATTTAAGCTCGAAGTTGGCTTGGATGTAGGTTATAAGGCCGTGCCCGGTTGATTGGCTTCTCCACTATGGCGTCTTATCTCCACTCTCAATACTTGCCAACTGTGGGTGTTTTTGTGTGCTTATATTTAATTATCATTATTGCAAATTTATTGGTATGTATATTATACATATCCTTGTTTTTCCTGATGATTTTATGTGATAATGGTAGGGTGGGTTGAGTGATCGGAGGACAGGGGGCTGGTGTAGTAGAAGAATGTCAGCTGTTTGCCATTCTGTTGCTTCATCACTTCAGTTATCACAGGTTAAAAGCATGGGTACTCAAAAGTCAGCAGACCTGGTTCGGATAGGAATTCTTGGCGCTAGTGGGTATACGGGTGCTGATGTAAGCATGTTTTCAATATCTTCCTTTGCTTGAAACTTTTGTGATTATTTTTTCATTATCAGTACTTTGTTGTGAATTTGGTGAATACAAAGTTATTTTTTAGAGTGAAACATCATAGGTTAAACCTTGTCTATCATGGATTTTTGTGGTTTGACTTTTGGAATGAGCTTTTTCTGTGGGAGATAATAGCATGTTATTTGATAGGTTATTCGATTGCTGGCCGGCCATCCAAATCTTTGCATTACATTGTTGACAGCTGACAGGAAAGCTGGTCAGTCCATTGCATCTGTCTTTCCGCACTTGGAAGCACTGGTTAGTCGATGTTCTTAATCCTAGATAATATTTTTGCAAATTTGATAGTTGATATTTTTTCCTTTAGTAATGGACCATAGTGGAGTATGCATCCTCACAAGATTCTTCGATTACCTAAATGCTAAATTTTACATAGAATTTGATTTCATTCTCATGTCAGGCATGCCTTCTCATATTAAATAATGGAAACATCTCTTTCACAGTTCTCTACTCATCGTGCTCAAAATTTGTTGGATGTTTCATTTCTTGCGAATGGGTTAATTTGTTTGGAAATATTTTTTGTGATGCTTTTGGTTGGTGATATAGGACCTTCCAAATATGGTTTCTGTTGGTGATGCTGATTTTGGTAATGTCGATGCTGTTTTTTGTTGCTTGCCACACGGAACAACACAGGTACCATGAGTCCACCTTCCGACTTGGTCAAGTGTTAAGTTTTGATAAAGCTTATCAGAATTGTGAGATATTGTTCCACCTTTTGAACTACCTTCTTGTTTTTCTATATTAGGCATGATTACAATTCTTTCTCCTGCAGGAAATTATTAAAGCCCTGCCAAAAGAATTAAAGGTGGTTGATCTTTCTGCGGTAAGTATGGATTGTATAGTATAGCATAGACTGTTTTTGTGAAAATGTTAGCATTTTCTGGTTGTTTAATAATGTTCTGAATTCTAAAGTAAGAGTATCTCACAGGATTTCAGGCTCCGTAATGTTGCAGAGTATGAACAATGGTATAGTCAACCACACAGGGCACCTGGATTGCAAGTAAAACTTTTTTTCGTGGAATTTAGGCATCTTGCATAGATATTACCGTGTTGGAAGTTGTATTAACATAAGAGATAAGAAACAAAAATTCAAATGAATTTCTACGTATGAGGGATGGGAAAAAGTATGTCAATTTTTTGAATGCAGTACCACATTTAATTAGTAGTTTATCAAATCATGCATTTTCTAATGAGCTTTCTTGCTATGCTTCCGTTTGACAAAATTGAGTTTGAACCAATACATGTGTTTGGGGTATCCTGTACATGTTTTGACATTACCTTGTAGTTTTGATGAATCTGATGCCTTTGATTCAGGAAGAGGCTGTATATGGCTTGACAGAGGCCTTTCGGGATAAAGTACGAGTGGGACGACTGATTGCAAATCCTGGTTGTTATCCAACTTCAATTCAGCTGCCTCTGATTCCTTTGCTCAAGGTTTGTTTAATAGATTTGGTGTGATATGGGTTTTGTTTGGGAATTTCTGTTTGAAGCATCCCTGAGTAGGGTCCATTACTACTTATCCCGTACAATCAAAACTGCTGTAAAACATGCTATTCATTCGATGTTGCTCTTCAGTCAAACTCAGTTCATATATTTACTTTTGTATCTCGTCCTGTACGTTTGTTTTGGTTGCCTTCTTTCACCTCCTGCTTTTACTTACCCTCATAAAATTGAATATTTTTATTATAGTAAGTGATGTGTGGGTGTTGTTTCTGGGCAAACTTTTAAGGAGGGGAAGAGCTGGCTTGTTGTGAACCAGCGATTTAAGGATGAAATCATTAGATTCCTTCATGGACTTGTCTTTTAAATTACTTGGATTATAGCAGCACCATTTTGCTATCACATTGTGTTCTTCTTTACCTCATAACATGGATTTCGTGCATGCAAATGAAAAGACTGCTAGACAGAGGAAAACAATTATGTTACCATATTGTGCTTATCATTATCCTATCCTATTAAGAAAATAGGGACAAAATGGAATCAATGTTTTGATTATTTTGACTCCTAGGAAAATTCTTGTCCTTTTTTTACTTGATGAGGGAAAATTGATGAAGAGTGATTGTTAAGGGAATAGCAGAGAATAATCTTGTCGAAGAGGATGGGGAGCTTTCCCAATTTAAAACGAATTGCCATAAGAAAAGAACATAAAATGCATATGCAAAACCCATAAAAAAATCTCAACATGTAAGAAATAGCTCATCTTACTAGTCTCAAACCATGACAAACTGACATCTAAAGTTTTATTTTTGTTTAATTAAATGGCAGGAAATTATTGGGCTCGAATTACCAGTTTATTTACTGCTTCCCATTTTCTATGCAGGCTGGGCTCATAAAAACAAGAAATATTATCATTAATTCAAAATCTGGCGTTAGCGGAGCAGGTGAACGATTTTTTAAAGTGTCTGTACAATTAACTCACGGCAGTGGTACTCTGATTCAACCGATGACATAATAAATTTTTTATCAGGGCGTGCAGCCAAAGAAGCTAATTTATATACGGAAGTTGCTGAAGGAATGTATTCCTATGGAATCACAAACCATCGCCATGGTCTGTCCCTGTAGCACTTGTTTCATTGGATTTTGTTCACAATTTAACAGTTTTCTTTAAAAAATGATCTACTTGTGGTGCATTAAAGTATTGTAGACAGTTGAATTTGCAATGTTTCTTTCTGGATAAAACTTGTTATTGGGATATGAGCAGCTGAAAGAGTTTTTGTTTCAGTTCCAGAGATTGAACAAGGGCTCTCTGAGGCTGCACAGGCAAAAGTAGAAGTCAGCTTTACTCCTGATTTGATTCCAATGGTATACCAGCGTATTGGTTTCAACTGGCTTTGAGGATGGAAGCACGTAATTTTTATAGTTGTGTTAGTTTTCTGTTACTAATTGTGATTATTGTAGAGCCGTGGAATGCAATCAAACATCAATGTTGAAATGGCTCCTGGTGCAACTGTTGAGGATCTTCGTGAGCAGCTAAGGGCTTCATATGAGGTATATGCTCTTATGCGACAGTATTTTTTTCATTACATATTGTTGTTTGTAATCCCGTGGGTCCTAGATTAGGGTCCATGATCCAATCTCTGTCCGAGATAAGATGCAAGTTGGATTTTAGTTATCTAAGAGAAAGATTGATTGTGGTCATCAGTATTGCAGGTAGCTATTAGGACTCCCTGCCACATACATATGTTGAAGTGGGACTTAATTGAACGCAAAGTATTTTAAAACTCGTGTTGGCAACGAGGCTTACTTTCTTTTTAATAAGTATCATGTCGTTGCCTCATTATTCTTCTTTTATTCATGATGGAAAAGGAGGAATGATTGAGCATATTGTTGTTTGATTGTCTTGATAATCGTGCAACTTGCTATAACTAATTTGAGCGTCCTAGGGGATGTTTTGTGCTAAATTTTAGTGTTTCTTATTGTTAGCTGACTGCGTGTTTGAAATTGCTGTACTAGAATGAAGAATTTATCATCTTGTTGAAGGAGGGGTTGCACCCAAAACTCAGCATGTCCGAGGATCAAATTACTGTGTTATAAATGTATTTCCTGACAGACTTTCTGGAAGAGCAATAATTATCGCCGTTGTAAGTGGTGTAGTCCTAGTATTAAGTCACGGATTTAGTAATATGTCGTTCAAGTACCTGCATTAACAGATACTTTGTTCACAGATTGATAATCTGGTCAAAGGAGCTTCTGGCCAAGCGTTGCAAAACATGAATCTGATGCTGGGATTTCCAGAAACGACTGGCCTTCTTCACCCACCGATGTTTCCATAGATATATACTCTCTTTGTAAACGGGGTATTTTATTTGGAGCTGTCAGAACTTTGTTTTAGGGCTATAATTGGATGCAAAAGTTATCATTTCTCAATTTCTATTCATTCGATGTTTGCAGGTTCAATAACTTTAGCTCTTGATAGAAGGAAATTCTTTCGTCTCTAGAAAGTGTGGATCAGCCAGTGATGTTCCCCATCCAGCTACTTAGAATTCGAAAAAATGTACTTGTATCTTCATAATGTTATAGTGAACGAATAATGGAGGATTGCGAGAACGAGTGGCTTGTAGTGTTTGCTCTTTGTGCGGTGCGCTTGCTGCAACAATCGTGCGATTAAATTTCGATGCCAAAATTTTGGCATGTTTTGTATCGACTGTGTTGTGACCATGCTTGTCGGCATGAAACCTTGGCCCTGGGGGATATTTTATTCTTTTTGTTTAAACGAGATCATTGCAGAGTTTCTAGATTTCCATATGTTGTAATTCTTTAATGGAGGTTTTTGCTTTATGGCGTAGAATCATTCTATCTAGCTTAATAATATTGGTCTGTTCTCTAACTGACGAATTCATTATCATGTTTCAACTCTCAACTCTGGTCATCAATTCGATGGATGCGAACGGAGTGAAGATGAGTTCACCACTTGAAGTTGATCATCTCGAATACTAATAATTGCAATAAACCTCGAAGATAGCAAGTGGATTTTGAGCCAAGTAATATATAGGCTCCACCTCAGCCTAATGAATAATGTGGCGGGTAAGAGGCACACAGAGTCGAAGATATGGCTCGTCTTTGTAAAAACCCGGAAAAATGATTAGGTTATTTTATTTAGGGTTTTATAAATTTTAAAACGAATTATAAATAATATTTAATTAAATAAATTCTTAAAAATTAATATTATTTATAAACTATTCGTATTCACTTAATAGTAAGTTTTTGATTTTTTATTATCACACAAATGATATAGTAATGAATGATTACGTTCTTTTTTATAAAATTTAATGTAATGACTTCTTAAATTCTACACATATTGATAAAATTTAATATAATCACTTCTTGAATTTCACACATATTATTCTATATAAAGGAGAATTCTATTGTTACATGAAACATCCTCTGGATAGGTTGTGAGTACATTTGACACACAAAAGGGAAGACTTTAGGATTATTTGTTATAGTTGCGGGTTCTTCACTAAATTTTCAGGTCCGTATAATTATTTAAAATATTGTATTTTTCCTTGTGGACAACTTGGTCGGCCTGAGCTAGATTCGACCACCATGCACTGAGTGCAATCGGGGTCAAGGAATTGACTCAGTCTGACACGGGCTATGCCTTTCATAATCCAATAATGGACATGTTAGAATGGACCTAACAGCCATAATACAATAAATTGGATATGACGAATTGGACTAGCCAGCCAATTACGGAAATAGTGGACTGGCCCATCAGCCAATTACGGACATGGGGACTGACCCATCAGCGACCTAAAGGACATCGTGGATTAGACTCACCAGCCGATAACGGACATGGCGGATTGGACTCGCAAACCGGTAATGAACATGATGGACTGACCCATCAGTCAATAAATTGGACATGACAGATTGGACTCGCCAGTCAATTACAGACATGGTAGATTGGACTCACCAGCCGATAACGGACTCACCAGCCGATAACGGACATGGCAAATTAGACTTCCCAGCCGGTATGGATATTTTGGACTGACTCATCAGCTAATAAATTGGACATGACGGATTGGACTCGCCAGCCAATTACGGACTTGGTAGACTGACCCATCAGCCAACTAACGGACATGGTAGATTGGACTCACCAGTCGATAATGGACATGGCGGATTTGACTCGCCAGCCGATAATGGGCATGATAGACTGACCCATCAGCCAATAAGTTGGCGGATTGGACTTACCAGCCAATTACAGACATGGTGGATTGGACTCACCAGCCGATAACAAACATGGTGGATTGGACTCGCTAGCTGGTAATGGACATGACAGACTGACCTATCAACCAATAAATTAGACATGGCGGATTAGACTCGCCAGCCAATTATGGACATGGTAGATTGGACCCACCAGCAGATAACGGACATGGCGGTTGGACTCGCCAGCCGGTAATAGACATGATGGACTGACCCATCACCTAATAAATTGGACATGGCAGATTAGACTCGCCAGCCGATAACGGACATGGTGGATTGGACTCGCTAGCTGGTAATGGACATGACAGATTGACCTATCAGCCAATAAATTGGACATGACAGATTAGACTCGCCAGCCAATTATGGACATGGTAGATTGGACTCTCCAGCCGATAACAGACATGGCAGATTGGACTCGCCAGCCAGTAATGGACATGATGGACTGACCCATCACCCAATAAATTGGACATGGTGGATTGGACTCGCTAGCCAATTACAGACATGGTAGACTGACCCATCAGCCAATAGATGGACATGGTGGATTGGACTCACCAGCCGATAACAGACATGACAGATTGGACTCGCCAGCCGGCAATGGACATGATAGACTGACCCATCAGCCAATAAATTGGACATGGCGGATTGGACTCGCCAACCAATTATGGACATGGTGGATTGGACTCACCCGCCGATAACAGACATGACGGATTGTACTCGCCAGCCGGTAATGGACATGATGGACTGACCCATCAGCCTAATAAATTAGACATGGCGGATTGGACTCACCAACCAATTACGAACATGGTGGATTGGACTCACAAACCGATAACGGACATGGCAGATTGGACTCGCCAGCCGGTAATGGACATGATGGACTGACCCATCACCCAATAAATTGGATATAGCGCCAGCAAATTACGGACATGGTAGACTGACCCATCAGCCAATAGATGGACATGGTGGACTGACCCATCAGCCAACTAACGGACATGGTGGATTGGACTCACCAGCCAATAACAGACATGGCGGATTAGACTCACCAGCCAGTAATGGACATAATGGACTGACCCATCAGCCAATAAATTGGACATGGCGGATTGGACTCGCCAGTTAATTACGGACATGGTAGACTGACCCATCAGCCAACTAATGGACATGGTGGATTAGACTCACCAGCTGATAACAGATATGGCAGATTGGACTCGCTAGCCAGTAATAGATGTAACACCCTAAATCCGGTTCACACTCGTGAACCGAACCGGCATGTTACCAGCCCCGGTTAGGTTGGCTAACCCGAACCTAACTCATACGGATCCAATCTCGGCGTCTTAAGATGTAAATACGACTTGTCATGCATGGATAAATTCATAAAACCCTAACTTGATACTACATGGATGACATGCAACCTAAATTTCACACCAACACAATTACAATCAAAATTTGTAAAAATTATAAAATGAAAGGGACAGAATTTCCCCTAAAAATGCAATTAGGGGCCACCCTGTCAAAATCGTATATTCAAACACATATACGTATAGCAATGATAGCATTCACACATACTTCTAATTTATTATATTCATCATTCTCTGAACTTTGGGTCCTAACCCATCACACTTTTGCTGCGCTACTCTGATCATTTCACATTCTATCATGTCTCATGCATTTGAACATGTCATTCACAATATAATAACATAATAAGACAAAATTAAACATTCAGAAATCTAACATGTGTGTGTGTACAAGACCTCATTGCTCCTCCGTCCAAGCTGGCTCCTCCAACTCGTGATTATTACCTACATATAGTATAAAAACACGTCAGTAACAAGTGTTACTGGTCCGGAAAATAAAATAACTATAACAAGCTGGCTATGAGAGCAAACTCTCATATGAAAGAAAACATCATACTCCACGTGAACACTCTGAAGGGCACTACTGAGGAGCCACTGGGCTGCAGACCCGGTAGCATCCCGAACTTACTGTCTGCCTGGTACTATGCCGCTCTCGGCACTTCTTTTTCAGTACTTCTCGTGAAACTTTATCCTAAGCCCTCTCCTTACCTCCATATTTCTCCTGGCCTTGAGCACGAAGGCCGAGTACTCTCAGGCAGTCGCCTTTAGTACCCTTTGAACCACAAGTCCGGACATGCGCTGTACTAAACAGTACCCGTAAACCTCCACGTTCTCCGGGTGTGAGGAACTCAAACGCGGAGTTATCAGGATCCCTCGGGAATGGAACAGTCCGCTGGCACTAATCCAGAGCCCGCTTTGACTGTCACGGCATCCTCTGCATGGTACGTGCAGTCGATTTCTCCATCTCTCGTCTCACAGAAACACGAAAACTATATATATATAGGCTTGGGTAGGGAGTTACATAATAGGCCCGAAGGCAACTTTTGGTGGATCTTGTTTTCGAAATCAACCTCGAGGGATCTCATCCTCGAGGGGTTATTAATCCGGAAAATGTTCGATTAAATGGCCCGAGTTAAGTGGGATCCGATAAAACGCCACTTAACCTGTCCTGCAGACAATAAATCAAACATACAATAGAAAAGAGTAAAACAAGACGAGTCCTAAACGGACCTGGTAGAAGCTCCAAGCGTGTCATCGCGCCTAGGCGGCAAGCTCCTACTCCGTACCTACACATCAAAACTAAATACTAACGCCCGCTAACTAAATGATGAATCACACACAATGACCGTCAATCAACAATCAAATAATCATAAATATGAAAATAATTCTAACTAATGTTATTCATACCAATTTTACTGTGTTTTTCCTAAGTTACATCGTACCCGATTAACATGCTCAAATTTACTTTACATCATCGGATCACTTAATATTTACTCATTACCAATCATATCATACATATCATTACTTCTTTCATGCTCAGACTTCTATCATGGGAATCACTCAATCCTATCATGTTATGCTAACAATCATCAATTTAAATAATCAAATTGGAGGTAATTATACCTCACATCGTCGGCAATCGGCGACGGCTAAGGTTCCGTCGCGTGTCTCGGAGCTCGAATTCGGCGCTCCCCGGCGTCCGACGTTCGATCGGGCTCGACTGGGTGAGCCCCACGGAAGATCCGGTGAATTCCGGCGAATTCCAGAAATTCCGGTTTTCCGGCAGCTACTGGCGGTTTTCCGGCGGCTTCCGGTGGTTTTCCGGCGACAATCGCCGGCGGCGTCTACTAGCCGGAAAGTGGTCGTGTTGGGTACCCTCGGAACCGGCTCGGCGAGCCCGACTCATCTACGAGGTCGACACGGCCAACGGAGGTGGCGGCTCGCCGGAAAATGCATAAAACAGAGCGGCGGCGTTGGGTCGCTAAATCCGGCCGGCCAGGGCGGCGATGCCCTCCGTTCCGGTCGGGGAAGGTCGCTGGAAGGCTGAGGGTGCTGAGGCGAGTGACCGATCGCGGCGGCGCTGGTCGCCGGCGGCGGAATCGGTGACGGAAGCGCAACGCGGGCGTGGCGTCGCGGCGTGGCTTCCTCGCGTCGCGGCGGTCCGACGGGGGCCGGACCTGGTCGGGGCAGCACGGCAACGGCGTCGCCGAGCTGGGCAGCGTTGGTCGACGGCCGGGCGGCGCCGACAGCGGCGGCGGTAGCATGCGAACAGTGGCGGCGCGGCACGAGGGTTTGGGCGAAGAAGAAGGAAAAGGTCGGGGGTGTGTGTGGTGGCAAACTCGTAAATATTACTTGACTCGTCTCCGGCTCGAGTCAAGTATAATAACTAAGTCGTATTAAATCCTAAAAAATTCATAAAAATCGGGAAAAATCCCGTAAAATCAAACAACACCACAACATTATAATGATATGCTCTATGACTAACAACCCACCCAGACTGCCCGAACGCATCCTAACGCGGTAAACGGCCTAATACTAATTCTACGATCCACTATATATAAAAATAATTAAAAAATGACTGGCATACTCTCATATATCTGATAACTCATTCTGTTCTGCTGTGTTCATGACGTTATCATCATATACTTGGGTACGCATGACCCTCATAGCTCATACACGCGACTGACATCGGCTCGGTACACGTGTCCTGAAACTGACTCAACTCGAAAAAAATAACGGTCGACCCGACCGGTTCTGAATATAAAACCCTAACTCGAATTGTGGGTTTTACAATAGACATGATGGACTCGACCCATCAGCCAATAAATTGGACATAGCGGATTGGACTCGCCAGCCAATTACGGACATGGTGGATTGGACTCACCAGTCGTGTAAAACCCACGATTCGAGTTAGGGTTTTATATTCAGAACCGGTCGGGTCGACCGTTATTTTCGAGTTGAGTCAGTTTCAGGACACGTGTACCGAGCCGACGCCGGTCGCGTGTATGAGCTATGAGGGTCATGCGTACCCAAGTATATGATGATAACGTCATGAACACAACAGAACAGAATGAGTTATCAGAATATATGAGAGTATGCCAGTGATTTTTTTTTATTTTTATGTATAGTGGATCGTAAAATTAGTTTTAGGCTGTTTACCGCGTTAGGACGCGTTACGGGCATTTTGGGTGGGTTGATAGTTCTAGAGCATATCATTATGATTTTTGGTGTTGTTTGATTTTATGGGATTTTTCCCAAATTTTTTGGAATTTTTTCTTACGACTTAAATATTATTTTGACTCGAGTCGGAGACGAGTCAAGTAATATTTACGGCTTTGCCACCGCACACCCCCGACATCTTCTTCCCAAACCCCTGACGCCGCCCCTGTGCAATGTCGCCGCCGCCGCTGTTGGCGCCGTCCGGCCGCCAATCGTCGCCGCCCAGCTCTACCACGGCGTTCCCGTGCCGCCCCAACCAGGCCCGGCCGCTGCCAGGCCACCGCGACGTCGGAATCGGCTCGCCTAGCGCCGCGGCTACATTTCGGTCGCGTCGTCGATTCCGCCGCCGGTGACCATCGCCGCCACGATCAGGAGGTCGCCTCAGCACCCTCAGCCCTCCAGCGACCTTCCCCAACCGGCACAGAGGCCATCGCCGCCCAGGGCGGCCGGATCGAGTCACCCATCGCCGTCACCACTGTTTATGCATTTTTCGGCGAGCCGCCACCTCCGTTGGCCGCGTCGACCTCATAGATGAGTCGGGCTCACCGAGCCGGTTCCGAGGGTACCCAACATGACCACTTTCCGGCTAGTAGACGCCGCCGGCGATTGTCGCCGGAAAACCACCGGAAGCTATTGGAAAACCGCCCGTAGCTGCCGAAAAACCGCCGAAAAATTGGAATTTCTGGAATTCCCTGGAATTCACCGGATCTTCCGCGGAGCTCACCCAGTTGGACTCGATCGAACATCGGACGCCGAGGAGCGCCGAATTCGAGCTCCGAGACGCGCGACGGAACCCTAGCCGTCGCCGATTGCCAATGACGTGAGGTATAATTACCTCCGAATTTATAATTTAAACTTGGTGATTGTTAGCATAACATGCTAGGGTTGGTTTATTGATGTGATTAATGCTTAATGATAGATGAAACGATGAGTTGCATGATGTGATTAAGTGTGAGTGAAGAGTAAGTGATCTAATGAAGTAGATCAGGTTAGAGCATGATAAGTGACCACGACATAAGTTACAGACACGTAATAAAATTAGTATGAATAGGATGAGCTAGGATTAATTAATTTTTATGATTTTCTGATTGTTATGTTGATGGATGTTTGCATTGTGATTGTGATGTTATGGAGTTTGATGCATCATTTAGTTAGCGGGCATTAGTATTTAGTTTTGATGTGTAGGTACGGAGTAGGAGCTCGCCGCCTAGGCGCGATGACACATTTGGAGCTTCTACCAGGTCCGTTTAGGACTCGTCTCTGATTTACTCTTTCTATTGTATGTTTAATTTATTGCCAGCAGGACGGGTTAAGTGGCGTTTTATCGGATCCCACTTAACTCGGGCCATTTAACCGAACATTTTCCGGATTAATAACCCCTCGAGGATGAGATCCCTCGAGGATGATTTCGAAACCAAGATCCACCACAAGTTGCCTTCGGGCCTATGATATAAATCCCTACCTAGCCATATATATATGTAGTTTTCGCGTTTTCAGTGAGACGAGAGATGGAGAAATCGACTGCACGTACCATGCAGAGGATGCCGTGACAGTCAAAGCGGGCTCTGGATTAGTGCCAGCGGACTGTTCCATTTCCGAGGGATCCTGACAACTCCGCGTTTGAGTTCCTCACACCCAGAGAACGCGGAGGTTTACGGGTACTGTTTAGTACAGCGCATGTCCGGACTTGTGGTTCAAAGGGTACTAAAGGCGACTGCTTGAGAGTACTCGGCCTTCGTGCTCAAGGCCAGGAGAAATATAGAGGTAATGAGAGGGCTTAGGATAAAGTTTCACGAGAAGTACTGAAAAAGAAGTGCTGAGAGTAGCACAGTACCAGCAGCAGTAAGTTCGGGATGCTACTGGGTCTGTAGCCCAGCGGCTCCTCAGTAGTGCCCTTCAGAGTGTTCACGTGGAGTATATGTTGTTTTCTTTCATATGAGAGTTTGCTCTCATAGCCAGTTTGTTATAGTTATTTTATTTTTCGGACCAGTAACACTTGTTACTGACGTGTTTTTATACTATATGTAGGTAATAATCACGAGTTGGAGGAGCCAGCTTGGACGGAGGAGCAATGAGGTCTTGTACACACACACATGTTAGATTTCTGAATGTTTAATATTGTATTATTATGTTATTATATTGTGAATGACATGAGTAAATGTTTGAGCATGATGATATGATGTGAATGAAATGCTAAGACACGATAATAGAATGCAAAATATGATCAGAGTTGAGCAGCAGAAGTGTAGTGGGTTGAGACTCGAGCTTCAGAATGAATACGTTATAAATGAGATTTTGTGTGATTGTTAATGCATGCCGATATATTTGTATATATATTATTTTGACAGGGTGGGCCCATAATTGCACTTTTAGGGGAGACCCTGTTAGTTTTACTTCAGAATTTTCATCGATTTTGCTCGTAAGTGTGATGGTGTGAAATTTAATTTGTATGTCATTCATGTAATACCATGTTAGGATTTTGTGCATGCATTCATTCATGACAGATCGTATCTTCATCTTAAGACGCCGAGATTGGATCCGCACGAGTTAGGTTCGCGTTAGCCGACCTAACCGGGGCCTGTAACATGCCGGTTTGGTTCACGAGTGTGAACCGGATTTGGGGTGTTACAAGTCGATAACAGACATGGCGGATTGGACTCGCCAGCCGGTAATACACATGATGGACTGACCCATCAGCTAATAAATTGGACATGGTGCCAGCCAATTACGGACATGATAGACTGACCCATCAGCCAATAGATGGACATGGTGGATTGACCTATCAGCCAACTAATGGACATGGTGGATTGAACTCACCAGCCGATAACGGACATGGCGGATTGGACTCGCCAGCCGGTAATGGACATGATGGACTGACCCATCAGCTAATAAATTGGACATGAAGGATTGGACTCGTGAGCCGATAACGGATATGACGGATTAGACTCGCCAGCCGGTAATGGACATGATGAACTGACCCATCAGCCACTAATATAGACATGGCGATTGGACTCGCTAGCCAATTACGGAAATGGTGGATTGGACTCACCAGCCGATAACAGACATGACGGATTGGACTCGCCAGCCGGTAAATAGACATGATGGACTGACCCATCAGCCAATAAATTAGACATGGTGGATTGTACTCGCCAGCCAATTACGGACATGGTAGACTGACCTATTAGCCAATAGATGGACATGGTGGATTGGACTCACCAGCCGATAATGGACATAGCGGATTAGACTCGCCAGCCGGTAAATGGACATGATGGACTGACCCATCAGCCAATAAATTGTGTAACACCACAAATCCGGTTCACGCTCATGAACCGAACCGGTATGTTACAGGCCCCGGTTAGGTCAACTAACCCGAACCTAACTCATACGGATCCAATCTCGGCGTCTTAAGATGAAGATACAACTCTCAAAGCATGGATGAATGCACAAACCCTAACATGGTACTACATGAATGACATACAAATCAAAGTACACACCAAGACAATCCCGATAAAAATTAATAAAAACTTTGAAATATAACAGACAGAATTTCCCCTAAAAATGCAATTAGGGGCCACCCTGTCAAATATACATATGCAAATATATATCTAACCATATATCAAATAATTTCATTCATACAAAATACAAAATCTAACATGCTGTAACTTATTTTGAAACTTGGGTCTCAACCCACTACGCTACCATTGCGCAATCTATTCGTGTTCACATCATCTCATCATGTCTTAACAATTAATCACGTCACATCATCATGTCTTAAGCATTTAATCACACCATATAATAATATCATAAACACAATATAAACACTCAATTGACTGACATGTGTGCAAGCCACAACAATGCTCCTCCGTCCAAACTGGCTCCTCAAACTCGTAATTGTTACCTACATATAGTATAAAAACACGTCAGTAACAAGTGTTACTGGTCCGAAAAATAAAATAACTATAACAAGCTGGCTATGAGAGCAAACTCTCATATGAAAGAAAATATCATATACTCCACGTGAACACTCTGAAGGGCACTACTGAGGAGCCACTGGGCTGCAGACCCGGTAGCATCCAGAACTTACTGATTTGCTGCTGGTACTGTGCCACTCTCGGCACTTCTTTTTCAGTACTTCACGTGAAACTTTATCCTAAGCCCTCTCCTTACCTCCATATTTCTCCTGGTCTTGAGCACGAAGGCCGAGTACTCTCAGGCAGTCGCCTTTAGTACCCTTTGAACCACAAGTTCGGACATGCGCTGTATTAAACAGTACCCGTAAACCTCCGCGTTCTCCGGGTGTGAGGAACTCAAACGCGGAGTTGTCAGGATCCCTTGGAAATGGAACAGTCCGCTGGCACTAATCCAGAGCCCGCTTTGACTATCACGGCATCCGCTCATGGTACGTGCAGTCGATTTCTCCATCTCTCGTCTCACTGAAAATGCGAAAACTACATATATATAGGGCTGGGTAGGGATTTATATAATAGGCCCGAAGGGAACTTGTAAAACCCGCGACTCGAGTCAGGGTTTTATAGTTGCTAGCCGGTCGGTTTGACCGTAGTTCGAATTGGTTCAGCTTTCAGAACACGTGTGCGGGGCCGAGTCCGACCGTGCGCACGTGCTATGAGGGTTATGTATACCCAAGTATCGAAGATGGCGTCAGATACGCATCAGCAGACTGAGTTATCAGTAGATATGAGAGTATACAGTTGATGTTTTTATTTTATTTTATTTTTTTTATGTTGTGACCGTAGAATTTATTAGGCCGAATAACGCATTAGGACGCGTTAGATGGTATGCGGGTGGGTTATTAGTTATACGACATGTCATTGGATGTTGTGATATTTTGTTTGATTTTATGGGATTTTTCCCAATTTTTTTAGATTTTTCTAGGATTTATTCCGAGTCGGTTATCATTCTTGACTCGAGCCAGTGTCGAGTCAAGTCTTATTTACAACATTGCCACCCCTTTTACTATTCATCTTCTTCCCCCCCGACCCATGTTTTCACCGCCACCACCTTCGGATTTTGCCGCCGCCACCGACGCCAGACCGCCGTCGATCGACGCCGCCCAGCCCGGCCGTGCCGTCGCCTTGCCGCCTCGACCACGCCCGGCCACCGTCAGCCGCCGTGACTGCCGGAAATCGCCTCGATTGTTCCTCCGTTCCCGACGCGGTTTCGCCGCCGTCTGCGCCGGACCGCCGCCGCCGTGACGTCGGAGCTCCTCCCCTCGACCTCCCCTACCTTTCCCCTCTGATTTGCGCCGCCGTCGAGGGTCGGCCGTGGGTCTGATCGGAGCGGCCGACCGCCCCGACCGCACTCGACGCCGCCGTTGGCGGCCATCGCCGCCGCGGCTGTCCTTCTCGTCACCGCCATTGGATTCAGCTCACCGAGGCGGTGCTAACCCCTACTCCCGATTGCCTCGCCGGAGCGGTCACCGGAAAACCACCGGAGCTGCCGGAAACCGCCGGCATAGTCGCCGGAAAATCGCCGCCTTCGTCCGTCGGCACCGATTTCAGCGCCGATCGCGAGGTGGTTCTTCCTTCTTATTTTTTTAGAATTATTACATACTTATTGTGGTCATAGTAGCATATTAGAATTAATTTTATTAACTTCATGCTTTTAGTTTAATTAATCATGATTATGATAAACATATGATGATTAGTGTGAATTGTGTTGTATGATGTGAATGCTTAGTGATGAAATTGTTAGCAAACCATTGAATAGTTAATTAAATGCTTGTTAACTAGTTAATCCATGAATATGTACGAATTAGGTTATGCATGCTAACATAATGAAATTGTTAGTAAACTATTGTATAGTTAATTAAATGATTGTTAACTAGTTAATTGATGAATATGTATGAATTAGGTTTTGTATGCTAACATTAAGTTAAATAGATTAAATTGATTAAACCATTGTCACCTAATTAGAATAGGTATGCTTTGAAATTGGAATTAAAAGTGCTAGGTAATAAGTAACATATGAAATGATAAAATTATTAACTTGCTTGACAATTAGGGACGTAGGGTATTTGTCGAGATGATTATCATGGTTGATTAAATGATTGTATGCATGTGGATATATTAGTT
Source organism: Piper betle (assembly GCA_033002965.1). NCBI lineage: Eukaryota > Viridiplantae > Streptophyta > Magnoliopsida > Piperales > Piperaceae > Piper > Piper betle. The sequence continues at coordinate 41,121 of JAURVB010012270.1, read as the reverse complement.
ATATAGGTGTGCATCATATATGTATGGGCGTTAGTAAATAGTTATGTTCATGTAGGTTCGTTGCAGGAGCTCGCCGTCTAGGCACGAGACTGCGCTTGGAGCTTCTGACAGGTCCGTTAGGACACGCTTCTCAGGTTTTATCGCTCTATTCTATCGATGATTTGATTTATTGATTGTAGGACGTGTCAGGTGGATGATTTATTGGACCCCACCTAACACGGGTCACCTAGTCGTTTGTTTTTGGAATTAATAACCCTCGAGGATGAGATCCCTCGAGTTTGTTTTCGAAAATAAGATCCACCTCAAGTTGCCTTCGGGCCTATTATAATAAATCCCGACCCAGCCCTATAAATAGTTTTATCGAGTTTTCAGTGAGACAAGAGAAGATGAGTTGACTGCACGTACCATGAGCGGATGCCGTGCCAGTCATAGCGGGCTCTGGATTAGTGCCAGCGGACTGTTCCATCCCGAGGGATCCTGACAACTCCGCGTTTGAGTTCCTCACACCCGGAGGACGTGGAGGTTTACGGGTACTGTCTAGTACAGCGCATGTCCGGACTTGTGGTTCAAAGGGTACTAAAGGCGACTGCCTGAGAGTACTCGGTCTACGTGCTCAAGACCAGGAGTATTATGGAGGTTCGGAGAGGGCTTAGGATAAGAGTTTTATGCAGAGTACTGAAAAAGAAGTGCCGTGAGCGGCATAGTACCAGATAGATCGGGATGCTGTCGAGTCAGCTGCTCGACGGCTCCTCTATAGTTGCCCTTATGAGAGAGTTCTTGAGGAAGATATATATATATATGGATGTTTGCTTTCCATGAGGGTTTACTCTCATGTTCAGTTTGATATTAGCTATTTCCGGACCAGTGACAACCGTTGCTGACGTTTTCTTACTATATATGTAGGTGAGGAAGAGGATTGGAGTATGCCGGCCTTGACGAAGGACTAGCGGTTGCATTGCACACACATGCCTGATGCCGCGTCGACTTTTGTGTAAGATATGATGTGACTGCATGATAATTGTGTATGTATATAAGTGTGCAGATATATATATCGATATATGCATGCGTTTGTGAGGCTTGTATGCCTTGTTTTGGAAATGTTTGGGATGTTTTGAAGGAAACTCTAATGATGTGTCATGTGAAATGAAAAAGAACCAAATGAGCTGAGTATGAGATTGCAGGTGCGCGAGACGCCAAGTAAAAATGTGTGGAGGTTTTAAAACCTTAGTGTAATGCAAATTAGTGTTTTATGTATATTATGTTGTACCGCGTTTTTAACAGGTTGTCCCCTTATTGCACTTTTAGGGGAGACTCTGTCCGTTTTATCCCAGGTTTTCTTTTGAATTTTGTTGCTATTTTAATTAATTTGTGTGTGATTATTACCATGATATTCACGTAGTATCCTGTTAGGGTTTTGCATCTCATTCATATACTGGTTGCGCACTTGCGGTATATTCCATCTTGAGACGTCGAGAGGGGTATGTTGTAGCCGATTAGGTCTTAGGTCAGCCAACTTAATCGGTTTACGAGTAGTTCGATCCGTTGTAACAATTCTGGTCCGGGTTGAGAGTAAACCGGATTGGGGTGTTACAGAACTTGTGGTGGATCTTATTTTCGAAATCATCCTCGAGGGGTTATTAATCCGAAAATCTGTTCGGCTAGATGGCCCAAGTTAAGTGGGATATAATAAAAAGCCACTTAACCCGTCCTGCAAATGATAAGATAAACATACAATAGAAAGATGTAAAATAGAGTCGAGTCCTAAACGGACCTACTAGAAGCTCCAAGCGTGTCATCGCGCCTAGGCGGCGAGCTCCTATTTCGTACCTACACATTAAAACTAAATACTAACGCCCGCTAACTAAATGATGCATCAAACTCAACACAATTAAACACAAAATCATCAACCGTCAAATAACCATAAATATGAAAATAACTCTAACTCATCCTATTCATGACAATTTTATTGTATTTTTCCTAAGTTACATCTAGGGGTGGGCGTGGACGTCCGAATTTGTCCGTCCTTCTGATGTCTGAAGTATGTCCGACCGAATTTGACCGACCGAATTCAACCGAATTAAAACAAACCAAACATGGACATTTTTTTGTCCGACCGAACGATCGACCGAACGATCGACCGAGTGTCTGATATTTAATAATAAACTTGTATGATCCATCTTCGAAAAAAATCACATTATAAACATAATGTAAAACCAGTGATCTGAGTCAGGGTTGTATGCTTATGAACCAATCGGTTCAATCGTCGGTTCAAGTCAAGTATGTTTTAGAATATGTGTACTGAGTCGACGTTGGTCGGGTGTACGAGCCATGAGTGTCATACGTACCCAAGTTTATGATGATAACATAAAAAATACAATAGAAAAGAATGAGTTATCAGAATATATGAGAGTATGCCAATTATTTTTTTATTTTATATATAATTGATCGTGGAATTAGTTTAGGCTATTTACCGCGTTAGGATGCATTACGGGAATTTCGGTGGGTTGTTAGTTATAGAATATCATTATGATGTTGTAGTGTTTATTTTATTTCATGGAATTTTTTCTGATTTTATGGATTTTTTTAGGATTTATTTCGAGTTAGTTATTATTATTGACTCGAGACATTGACGAGTCAAGTCTTATCTACGATATTGCCATCAATCAAACCCCCGACCCATTTTCTCTTCCCCGTCCAAACCGTGCCGCTCCCTTGTCGTGGTCGCTGCCGCCGCCGCCGCCGCGTCGCCCTGCCGCCGATCGTCGCTGCCAGGCCCCGCCGCGGTTTGTCGTGATGCCTCGAGCGCCCCGGCCGTCGCCCGGCCTCCACGACGCCGGAATCGCCGCTCGTCGTCGATTCCGCCACCGCCGCTGCGTCGCCCTGCCGCCGATCGTCGCCACCAGGCCCCGCCGCGGCATTACCGTGATGCCCCGAGCGCCCCGCCGTCGCCCGGCCTCCACGACGCCGGAATCGCCGCTCGTCGTCAATTCGCGCCGCTGGCGACCGTCACCGCGGCCGTCCTGCTTTGACATTGCCAACCCTCCTACGGCGGCAGGCAGCGGCGGAGAGGGTTTTGGATTGTCCGCGGACACTGTTTGGGCCCGACGGACAATTCGATGTCCGAAGTCGGTCGGACAAATTTTGTCCGACGAAATTTCGGACGGACGTGGACAATAATTCGTCCGATGTCCGTCCGACCGATGCCCACCCCTAGTTACATCATACACGATTATCATTCTCAATTTACTTACTTCATTAGATCACTTAACCTCCATGCACTATCAATCACATCATGTAACTTATCACTTCATCACTTATCCTCCATGCACTATCAATCACATCATAAATCAACCCTAGCATGTTGTGCTAACAATCATCATCAATTTTAAATAATCAAATCGGAGGTAATTATACCTTACGTCGTCGGCAATCAACGACGGCTAGGGTTCCGTCGTCATCTCGGAGCTTGAATTCGGCTCTCCTCGGCGTCCGACGTTCGATCGGGATCGACTAGATGAGCTCCGCAGAAGATCCGGCAAATTCCAGCGAATCCGATTTTCCGGTGGGTTTCGGCGGTTTTCTGGCAGCTTTCGGCGGTTTTCCGGTGACAACTGCCAGCGGCGTCTACTGGCTGGAAAGCAATGGTATTGGGTACCATTGGAACCGGCTCGGCAAGCCCGACTCATCTACGAGGTCGACACGGCCAACGGAGGTGGCGGCTCGCCAAAAAATGCATAAAACCAAGCCGGCGGTGATGGTGGCTAGATCTGGCTTGCCACGGCGGCGATGGCCTCCGTTCCGGTCGGGGAAGGTCGCTGGAGGGCTGAGGGTGCTGAGGCGACCGACCGACCGCGGCGGAATCAGCGACGGAAGCGTAATGCGGGCGCGGCGTTGCGGCGTGGCTTCCTCGCGTCGCGGCGACCCGATTGGGGCCGGACCTGGTCGGGGCAGCATGGCGACGTCGTCGCGGGGCTAGGCGGTGACGATCGGAAGCCGGGCGGGCGTCCACGATAGCGGCCGTGACGCGCACAGTGGCGGCGCGTCGAGGTAAGGGTTGGGGAAGAAGGCATGGGGGAGAAAAAGACTCGATGGCAAACTCGTAAATATTACTTGACTAGTCTCCGACTAGAGTTAAAAATAATATTTAAGTAGTAAAAAATTCCAAAAAAATTAGAAAAAATCCCATAAAATCAAAAAACACCAAAACATTATAATGATATGCTCTAGAACTATCAACCCACCCCAAAATGCCCGTAACGCATCCTAACGCGGTAAACGGTCTAAAACAAATTCTACGATCCATTATATATCATAATAAAAAAATGAACTGCATACTCTCATATATTCTGATAACTCATTCTTTTCTGCCGTGTTCATGACGTTGTCATCATATATTTGGGTACACATGACCTCATGACTCATACACGAGACCGGCGTCGGTTCAATACACGTGTCCTGAAACTAACTTGACTTGAAAATAATGGTCGAACCGACCGGTTCTGAATATAAAACCCTGACTCGAATCGTGGGTTTTACAAATTGGACATGGTAGATTGGACTCGCCAGCTAATTACGGATATGGTGGAGTGACCCATTAGCCAATAAATGGACATGGTGGACTGACCCATCAGCCAACTAATGGACATGGTAGATTGGACTCACCGGCCAATAACGGACATGGCGGATTGGACTCGCCATCCGGTAATAGACATAATAGACTGACTAATCAGCCAATAGATGGACATGGTGGACTGACTAATCAGCTAACTAATGGATATAGTGGACTGAACCATTAGCTAATAAATAGATACGTTGGAATGGTCACAACAGTCATTATTATAGATAATGATAGAGAGTTTATGGACTTGTTTTATTTAATTATACAGCTTAGTATTTTTATCACTAACGTAGAATTACTTTCGCAAGTATGAACATGGAAGGATGGGTACAGTTAGGATAGCTGGAGGACTCTATTATTGAACTATTCTTTTATCGAGATTATTTGTATGGCAGTGGGATATTGGTTCGGTTCATTAGACTTAGATTATTCCAAACATTTATATAATAAATTTATTACTATAAATTTATTAAAAAATTTAAAAATTAATAAAAAATTAATTTATAAAATATATAATTCCATATAATAACATTTATCTCGTTACGCGAAACGGGCGGGTCGTTACCGTGTTCCGGTCTTCCGGTGAACGAGTGATGGCGGCCGCGGAGTTTGCGGCCTTAGCAACTCCTTGTTCATGGGGACTTGGCTCGTCGTTTCTACCTCCATTCGATCCTTCTCCTACTTCCCTCTCACCAAGTCAGATTTTCTCCATTCTTACTTTGCGTGTTTTTCTTCAATCTCACGTCTTGTTGGCCTCTCTTTCCTGGTGCTGTGTAGGAAACCGTCATGGCGGCCGGGGGCTCACTGCTGTTGTTTGCAAGAGGTTATCTGGTCTGAAAGAGGCTAGGAGGGTTCAGAGGTGATGGATGATAAGGGAGATATCACTACTTTGTTTCTTGCTTCATGTGGATTCATATTCTGTTGTGATTCATGATCCAATCGAGGGATTATAGTTCCGGAGTTGTTGAATTTGTGGACAACTTTTTGGTTCTTAACACATTCTCGCATTACTTTTGTTGTTGTTGTGCAAGGGATTGTAGTTCTAGTTCTTATTGTGTACTTTTCACGCCTGTTATTTTTCCATGAATTGTGGTTTCAGACTTCTTGCGCTAATGGCTAATAAAATTTTTAATTAAAACTTCTTTTTTGGGGGCTTGTAGCTGATAAATGTTGAGTCAATTATAAGAAACAAAATGCCTTCTTCTCTGTTCGTACAAATATGAGACCTTAAAATAGGTTGTACTCGCTAACAGGATTTTCTTTCGTGGAATATGGTTTTGGATAGAAATTGAATAGCATCCACTAAGGAATTAGTTAAGTAAAACAAGTCGAATATGGACCATGCATTAGATGTGAGAGTGGTGAAATAGAGATCCTGATTGTATTCTTGTTTATCACCTTCATCTCGTTCGCCACCTTTGAACTATCTTATGCATTGGAAAATTAAGCATTTGAGTGGGTACTCTACTAATTTCTATGCACACTGTGGAATAGCAACTCAGAGTTTTCTATTCTTATTTCTTGTAATTCATATTTGTTTTGTTTAAGGTTTGCATCGCAGTTATTTTACTCTTTGAAGTACTTAGTCATATCCCAAGAATATTTTTGAATTATAAAATGTGATTGAGTAATCTACGAATGACTAGTTTTCTTTTACTTGTAGAGAGAGGAAGCTGGAGAATCTAATCAGTAAAAGAGAGAGGCAGCCATTGAGGCGTGGTAAGGTTTCAGGCCGACTTTCTGTGCCTGATCATATTCCTAAACCTCCTTATGTGGGAACCAATATGTTACCTGAGGTTTCTCCGGAGCCCCAAATACATGATGCTGATGGAGTTGCTTGCATGAGGGCTGCTGGAGAGCTTGCTGCAAGGGTGTTGGCCTTTGCAGGAACTTTGGTTAGGGTGAGCAAAAACTTAATAAACTTGCCCCCTTTTTTTCCTATTGAACTGAAGAAAAAGAGGTTGTTTTTACCCTTTTCCTATAAAATATTCTCCTAATTCATGTGAATGTGCTGTTCAGCCATCTGTAACAACAAATTTCATTGACAAGCAAGTACACCAGATGATCATTGATGCTGGCGCCTATCCTTCTCCTCTTGGCTATGGTGGATTTCCAAAAAGTGTATGCACATCAATCAACGAGTGCATGTGTCATGGAATTCCTGATTCACGAAAGTTGCAGGTTTAGCATCTAACTTCTCGAATGTACAAAAATTATATCAGCTCGCGGTGTTGCTATTTCTGGCTTATATTGTATAATTCACATCGCTGCAAGGGTGCCAAGTATTGTTAGGCTTGCTTACATGTTTGAATTATGATAACAGAAGTAAAATTCGGTATATGAATCAAATCTTTAGTTGTTTAATTTCAGCTCTACATTTATGTTTTCCGTAATTACAGTGACCTACCTTTCATGAGGTCACTGTGGCATAAACTGTGTAATTGACACCTGCAATGATGTAGAATGATTGCACTTGGTAATAGTTCATACAAGTCCATGTGAAAGAGCACGGCAGTGATTTGCACGGAATTAATTTTTTACTCTGATAAATGATTTTCTTCTGCAGGATGGGGATATAATTAACATTGACGTTACAGTATATCTGAATGTAAGTACCTGTATTGTCAAACACAGTAATTATTCAGCTATCTAACATTATTAAGCTACTTTTTCTTTCACATACTACTCCAGGGTTACCATGGAGACACGTCAAAGACTTTTCTGTGCGGGAAGGTGACTGAAGAAGCGAAGGAACTTGTTAAGGTATGGACCTGCTTTCGAAGATCCATCAACATCGTCATCATGTATGCATTGTTCCATTAGATGGGGGTTAATACATGGTTTGTGAATCCCCCATTGATTTCTTCCACATTTTAGTGAGTACATTAAGCCCAGGCAAATGAAGTGGCAAGTTTTATGCAAGATGATCTTCCTCTCGCAACCTTCAAAAGAGGGTAAACTAATACCAAATTAACCTTGTTATCATCATTTTTTATTAGGAGAAGACATCATGGTCAATTTGTTTGCAGTTTATTTCTTAAAAAAATGTTTCAAAATGTCTGAATCATGAAAGCTTACGCCTGAAAACAAAACAAAATTGGATAATTGCTAGTTGAGGTAGGAAAGAAATATGTATTGTCCATGACGAAATATTTATCCTTTTCAAGAATTGTTATCAGAAGTTCATGCTATGGGGTTAGCTTATTTCCAACCAGTTAATGAGTCTAGTAGGTTGCATAAAAGTGAAAATTTTTCTAAATTATGGCACCAGTTCATGGTTTATTACATATCACCTTTAAGTTATGCCATTTGTTGGATGTACTATTATTGAAAAAAGAACTTATGCAGAAAATTAAATATAGCTGTACACAAAATTCATAAGGAACACGCTTTTTGTGAAGGAACGTAATTGTTGTTTCCATTTTCAAAGAGAGTGATGATACGACATGTATTGGTGCTCCCCCACTCAGAAAAATGTCTCCATTAAAGAAATTTTGTGTCCATGTGCAAGTTTTTTCTATCTTCTATTTGAGAAAGAAGGGAACTTTTTGTAAAATTGTTGAAGCTTTAGTTAATTCAATTTAACAAGCATTTCTCTAAGTTTATGCAAACTATTTTACCCCTTTGTTCTCCACAGAACTCAGTTTCTAATGATTGGAAATTTGTTCGTTCGTCATTGAAAGTGTTGTTTACTGAGTTTCGATTTGTTTATTGATTATGCTCTGCCTATGTTAGGTAACCGATGAATGCTTGGAGAGAGCAATATCTGTTTGCAAAGATGGTGTAAAGTTTAACAAAATTGGACAAACAATTAGGTATTCGATTTATCTCTATCTTGTTTCATGTTTAAAATTTTACCCACAATGCTGATGATAGCCCTCATCATCTTATAGTGGCTGGGTTGAGGTTGGGGCATAGATCTTGTATCTCCGTTTAACTCTTTCAATGTTTGTATATGTAAGACAAAAGCTATTCAAAAATAAAATGACAAGTTTTACATCAAATGCCTGTCCTGATGCATTGGGGCCAGAAGGAGACGATGAAATGAAGTTTAACATCATTGGCGTCATATACCTTCAAAAATATAGAATGGAAATGATGCAGCACAAGAATGAGGAAATTCTCTATTAGTTTGGTTAAGTTTTATTTTAGTTTGGTTTATACTTGAGTTAGGCTTTCCTATGTTTAATGATGATTTATTTTTGTACTTTCTTAGTCGTGTGAGTCTTTTTTAGTTGTTTTCTTATTTAGTTAATCTGTTAAGTCTATTAATACATTGTCATAAATATGTTCAACATGGCAACATAATAGGTATGATGTGACTGCTACTATTTTTCATAGTAGAGCTTAACTTTTTTCTTTTCTTTTCTTATCTTTCTTTCTTTTTCAACCTGTGATTCATTGATTCCCTTATTTATTGGCAGTTTGTGCAATTTTTGACAAACCAAAATTGTATTTTGTTGTAATGTTCTGTGAATGAAAAGGATAGTGGGTTGGAAATTCTTGAGGAGTGCTTAATTTCAAAATGTACAGTGAACATGCAGAAAAATATGGCTTTGGTGTGGTGGATCGTTTTGTTGGTCATGGTGTTGGCAAAGTCTTTCATTCTGAGCCACTTATATTCCACTTCCGTAAGTCACTTGTGGTATTCCTGTTGCTTCTATCAAGCTCCTTTTTTAAAATTTAAGTTCTATTGTTAAACTTATTTAATTCTCTCGTATTATTAAGGCTAATTGATGTATGGAATTTCTTTTCATCAAATCTAAGATGGAGTACGTTGTTTTTTGTCAATTTGGCATAAAGATTACGAGAAATTGGACTCATATAACTTAGTGAAAAAGATTTTTTTCAAAAAAAAACTTTAATTGCTTTTTTAGATTGCATATTACGAAGTGGTTATTTACACATTTAAGTTTAAGTTGAAGTATACTTGTCCAGAATACCTTACAACTTGTAACATTTGCTAACTAAATCATCATCATCAACACCTTATCCTAGCTACACTGGGGTCAGCAGGTTCAAATGGGTGACACAACCATGCAGAAATAAAGTGTTTAAGTTTTATGCTGGATGCTTTTTCTGTCGCAGTCATCACTTATTGAAAGAGGGAAATAAATAAGATGAAGACTGAGCTGAAACTTTAATGCATCATCTTCATTACTGATTGAGAAATATTGTATGGCCATTTCCATTACAAAGCTGATAATAGAGAAACCCAGTTTACTTCTATATTCTTGTCACCGAAACAGTCGTATGGATTATTTTTGTTCCTTTCATTTTTTGTTTCATGTATTATTATGGTAGTTCTCAGATTCTCGTTGTTTTAGACGCATTATTTGTTTATCTGATAAAATCATTTGAAATACAGTTTGTTTAATTTGATGTGCTGCCTAATTACCTTTCTTGTAATACTCACCGTTTTTTTTATTTAATCCTATATGTAGGTAATGATAAACCGGGGCATATGGTTGAAGGTCAGACATTCACTATAGGTAAATTAGTCTTTAAAGGCTGTTAGCATGTAATATTTTTGTTTAAAAATACTTGCATCTGTGCCTACAAATAAAATTTCCATCTAGCAATATCTGGTAGAAGCTTACCACTCGCATTTCAAGTAAATACAGAGTAGTACTTTGTTGTGTATTCCTTAGAGAGCTTTGTAGAGTTACATTTGCATGAAGTGCACCGTTGATTTCTTTGCAAAACTAAGTATAGTTGCAAAAAGCCTGCACTCTTGTATTAATTCAACAGAATATCTTAATAATTTACAAATGAAAGCACACAAAACTAAGTATTGCTTGTCGACAACCATTAGTGTTACATTTGCATGAAGTGCACCGTTGATTTCTTTGCAAAACTAAGTATCGTTGCAAAAAGCCTGCACTCTTGTATTAATTCAACAGAATATCTTAATAATTTACAAATGAAAGCACACAAAACTAAGTATTGCTTGTCGACAACCATTAGTGTTACCTAATAGTATTATTATTTTTGTACATAGAGAGCCCTAGCAAATGTTTTACTTGTGTGGGGCGCTTCCATAACTTGCTCTGTAGAGTTTTCGAGTTTCGAGTTCTGTGAGACTAACTTCATACACATCCAATCCATCATGCTGTGGATTGTCCTAAATTTCATTTGTTTGGAGTGTCGAATCTTGCTGTTTTCTTGAAGTCTTTTGCGATTTCCTAAATTTCATTTGTTTGGAGTGTCGAATCTTGCAGTTTTCTTAAAGGTCTTCGTAGTCATCTTGTGCTCAAAATCACGAGTACCAGTGGTTTATCACCAATTCTTCGAGAATCTCTCCGCAGTATTTAACTATTTATGCCAAGCTATTTGTTAACTCGATTTAGAAATGCTGATGTCTTGCTCTCAATTTTTCAGAGCCCATCCTATCAATGGGAAGCATTGATTGTGTCACGTGGGATGACAATTGGACCAGCCTCGCGGCCGATGGAAGCCTGACCTCACAAGTTGAGCATACGTTGCTGATTACCAAAACGGGAGCAGAGATTTTGACAAGTCACTAACTTTTCTGCTACACTCTTTCATGCATGCCAAATTCAAGATGTATATCCATGAAAAGTTATTTCTCGTGATCAAAAACTTTGAAAAGATATCCTTCTATTAGTTCTGGCTCTCCCAACTTTGACAATTCAGTCGGATCACAACCCTGTTGTTCCAAGGATTATTAGCATTCTCCTTGCTAAAACCACTGGGTTCTAACGAAATCTAGACTTGACTAGACATCAAACGTTCAAACTAGTATTAATCTTTACCTAGTGAAGTTCTTGACAGTGGCCTCGGGATGGGCGGCTCTGGATTTCGGGCTAGGCTCTACTTCCGGGCTAGGCGCTACAGGCTCATCGAGCAGCTCCGCCGGCAGCTCCCCGCGGAGGTAGAAAGTGTAGAAGAGCCTGAAGGGGAAGACGATCTGGGTGAGCTTCACCTGCCCGGACACCTCTGCAAAGATCAGACCCGCCGGCGACAGCAAGGTATGCTTCCTGGTACGTCAGGTACTCCCCTTGGACGGAGATGTGGCCGAAGTCGCCGAAGTAGAAGCTGTATATGGCCTCGTACCGGCCACCTTTCTTCTCCGGTACATGCTGGATCAGTATGCATAGCCCGGCCGTGATCCCCAGTCGCTTCTGCAGGTTCCCATGGTACACCTGCACCACAGTCACAAGACTCACGACTCATGGCGATGATATATATATAATATATACTCACATATGTGCGGGAGGTTGAGTATGGAGATGTGAGTGAGGAGGGGGAGAGAAGTAACGACAACCTTGTTGCTAATGGGGACGAGGTCGCCGAGGGAGTTGTGGGGTTTCCGGCTGAGACGGAGGGAGGCGGGGCTGCTGCGGTCACGCTCGTTGATCTCGTAGACATGGAGAGTCTGGACCTGGACGACGAGCGTCGGAGGTGGGCGAGCGTGGTCGGGGGAGTGAGAGCAGGGCTGGTGAAGCTGGTCAAGGTGCTGGTTTTGGAGCTGGGAAAGAAAGAGCATTGGCGAATGCTATAGTAGGGAAAGGTGGTGGCGGTGATGCCCGGTCTAAGAAGTGATAAGGCAGTGGGGAGCTTGGAGGCAGATCTAAGAAGTGATGAGGCTGCCATGGGGTGGTGGTGAGTTCGGGTGAGAGAAGGTGGGAGGTAAAGCTCTGGATAGCGGTGAGGACGTTTAACATCATGAAAATCGAGAGCATCAAAAGGAAGTGATGCCCGGTCCGGCTTCTTTGTATGGCATCGAGTAAAAATTAATGGGTACGTACGATACGATGACATCCTGACAGAATACGGCATTGATCAATTGACATTTTGATAGGATGGCGGGATGATAAAAACCATATTGTGAACGATGAATGATCATCCACAGGGATAATTATATATTGGACTACTACATAAACAAAGTTCTCACCCATGGCACACGATAAACAAAGCATTACGTTTATAGTTTCACGCAAAATTTCATTATTACAAGAACGCTCGTGCATAAAAAGGAAAAGAACGCAAACAAAACAATAAGAAGATTCAGATTAAAGGAGAGAACTCAAGTGAACAACAATCACCGGCGATCTGTCTTCCCAATTGATCTTTTCCCAGAGAACAGATGCTTTGGTTTCAGATTCGGAATCACCCTGTCCGCCTCACCCTTTCTTGCGTCCCTATTCCTCTTCTTCACTGCCTTCTTCCCCAACTTCAGCGCCTTCAGCTTTTGAGCTGAGTCTTTAAAACCCTCACCTGGAACAACTTCACCCGGAGGCCTAGACAGGGATCTTGACCGTGACATAGAGCGTGATCTTGACCTTGTTCTCAATTTCTTGTTAGCATTACCATCATCAATGTCCATAGCATCGCCTTCGTTATCTGTTCCAGGTGATCTGTCCCTCTTCCTACCTCGAGAAATTGATCGTGCACGGTTAACAGCTGCAGTTGGGTCCATCCCTAGTCGTGATAGTTCTCTGCCCATCCTTTTTGCAGTAAACTTCCGTTCTTTGTCAAATTTTCTCGGTACAATTGGCCTACTCTCTGCAGTGCTTTTCTTCATTCTGTGCTCCTGAATGAGCAAACTTTTCTTCTTTCTAATTGCAGCCAATGCTTCCTTCTCCTCTGGGGTCAGTTCTTGTCCATCCATCTCAAGATCTTCCTCTTCAACCTCTCCTTCAAGTCTGAACCCTTCTTCTCTCTCCAGCTCTTCCAATCTCTGCAGTATATCAGGGTCAACAAAATCATATACGTTGTGCCCATCCAAAATCTCTGGCATCACATCCTCCTTCCACTCATCATTGGCCAAAATGTAGCGTTTCCTCAAATTGGAAGCGTATACACCAGCACCGCCATTCTCATTCTCCAGATCTCTCTCAAGTTTCTTCTTTTCTTCCTTCTCAGCCTTTTTCTGTTTTAATTCCACAACCGCTTGAGGAATACACACAGGTCGTTCTTTGTTGTCGCGTGGTTTAGGCATTGCAACATGAACCCGATTCAGAAAATCATTCATCTTTTTGGATTTCATTTTGACTTCTACCCTTTGGTCTAATAGCCTCTCACAAGCTGCATTCTTCACTGCAATCACTCCTTCCTCAGTCAAAGTACTCATGGGCAGAAGTATTTGACTTTCATCTGCTTCACCTGCTTGTCCAACCAAAGTCTTGGCAGCCTCAGCCTTCATTTCTGTGATCAAGTTTGCATCTTCTTCTGAAAGTCCATCCAATGGTTGCAAATCAACCTTGTTACACACAATTATGAGGGGTTTGTTCATAAAAAGTGATTTGATGCTATGAAACAATGCTGCTTGCTGGGAGATGCTGTACCCGCAAGATCCGGAGACATCCAAGAAGAAAAGTATTGCCGCTCTCAAATGAGCCAAGGCAGTAATACTACACATCTCTATTATATTTCTGTCCTCAAATGGGCGATCCAATATCCCAGGCGTGTCAATAACCTGGTATCTCAAATATTTGTAGTCCGTATGGCCCACAAATAATGACTTCGTAGTAAAAGCATAGGGCTGGACATCAACATCAGCCCTGGTAATTTTATTTATAAATGAACTCTTGCCCACATTAGGGTATCCACATATCAGAATCGTCCTAGTGTTAGGGTCAATGGAAGGGAGCCTTGCCATATGCTGCCGGATCTGCTCCAGATAAGCTAAACTAGGCCCAATTCTCTTTACAACTGTGCACATTCGCCCAAGAGCAGCAACTTTCAATGACTTGCACCGATAAAGAGAGTCGCCATACTTCAACAGCCTCACATAATCTTTTGCAATTTTGCCAATGATATTCCTTGCAGTGTTTATCTGGCCAAGGGCGAGTTTGTAATGGTCCTTATTATATAGAACGTGAAGGAGGTCACCATAAAATGGATGGATATCATCTAATCTAGGAAACTCATCAATGATCAAGGATAGCTTTTCATGAAAATTCTGCTGGGTAAATTTAACTTTTCTCATGTAAAACTGGCGCAGCCGGGAGATTGCATAGCCCTTATGGACAACTGTAGGAGTCTGTCTTTGAGTTCGTGAGAGAATTATGTCAATGAAATCCTTGCCAGAAGGAACCACAGTGATCTTTTTGAAATTGTACTGAACCATCTTGTATAATAAACTGGTTATAGCAGCAGCACGGCTTGAACAGTCTATTCTCAGAAGGGCAAATACAAGAAAAGATACAGTTAAACTAAAGTAAAATCCAGATCATGCTTTCTTCCCAGCTACTTAACTTAAGGCCAAGTTCAACAAGTCTCAACAAAACACTCTTTCTAAAGGAAATAAAACTAATCTGCACGAGTTTAACATCAAGAACTAAGATGAAACGAATACATCTTTGAGCATAAATTCTTATCTTTTCTTACTTAATGTCCCTTTTAAAATATTAATGATTTCAAAAAACAACAAACTCATACACATATTCAGAATATTAATGAATTCTTATCTTTTCTTACTTAATGTCCTTTTTTTGGGGGGTGGGGATGAATAAAATTACCAATTTGTAAGAACAAATAATACCACCAATAAGAGAAGGGAGTAAAATTTCCACAATTTCATGCATAAACCCACATCTTTTACAGTTGCAAATCCAAAAAATAAAAAACGAATTCCATAAATGGATGTTCTTCATACCATTTAAAAACCAATCAACAATGATGAGACGACAACCTCAATGCCAAAAGCATCAAAATTTATGAATTAGATAAGCCGAGGGAGTGCTCACCAAGTCAAATCCGCAGAAGCATGGTTCGCCGCCGCCGCCGCCGCCGCCGGAGGTTGCTAGGGTTTAGAGGAGGAAAAGTGGGAGAGAAGGGGCTTTGATCGATAGGGTTTTGTCCGGACCAGCATTACTTAATGTCTGAACCAAACCAAACCGTTAATTATAAATCAGATGTTAATAAAAAAACACACTTTTGAGAACAAACATGGTTTAGTGTTTTTTTAGCCCTGTATATATTTATTTTAAACAATTTAATAATTCCAACCGGTGAAAATTCACATAGATAAATAATATATATATATATATATATAAAATTTTGTGACACCCACTAATAAAAGTACAAATTAAATGTATAGCTTATACGAGGCATATGTAGTGTAGCTCATATAAAATTTTCTTGTTTTTTAAAATAAATTAATACCACTTGAGGCAAAAGTCAATGTTGTTAAAATCAAATTAAGTGGATTAATTTTCTCACTAATTTTGCACAAACTAAATTAAACGGCTTGAGATGTAATCGTCTCATTTTGAATTTATTAAGATTTGTTTAGTTGTCATGAAATTAGCATAAATGACATGAAAAAATATGATTTACACCTTACCACAAATTTTATTATATATATATTTTATCAAAAATATTATTAAATTAATTATTTTGTATTCAAATTAAATATAATTACATTTAAGAAAATACAAAATAATCGTGACTACCTTAGATGACCGACCCATGTGCTCTCCAACGATACTTTTACTTATTTGAGAGCACGTATGTGGGCCACATGAGGCAGTCATGATTAATTTGAATACAAAATATATTATAAAATTATTAATTTTTCATAAAAAAAGATATTATGTATATACTAATTTTAGTAAGTTGACTATTTAAAAAATTTATATTATTTAAATTTCTTTCATGGTAACCAAATGGAGTCTAAATTAAAATAATAACAAAATTACTTGATTTAGTTGAATAGATTGGTGCTTTGAATAGAGGTATGTTTATTAGTTAGTCATAAATGGACATAAACAAAGATAATAAACTGAAACTTTTATTTTTCTATTGTTTTATGGCTTGCTACTCGATGTCTACCGATGCCTATATTTTAAATTAAGATCAATGTAATTATAAATAACAAAACTCTGACAGTCGAGATGTCCTTTTTAACAATACCTTTCTGGGTGGGCTTAATATTAATAATATGCAACCACTAGCAGAACTAAACTGAATATTACAAAAAAGAAAAATCAATTATGCATAGTTTCAACTCTAATCGCTTTACCTACTCAGTTGTGGTTTACATCGAATTGAGAAGGTGCTACTAAAACTGATTTAGGTAGAGAATTTAATAAGTCAATCGCACTAATATGAAAAACTATAATATTATTTAGCTGATTGCTCCTTGCATCTTAGATATAAAAGCGTTTAGTACGCACCTACCTCATATTATGCATTTTGTTACTTCTTGTGGTCTTAGGAATGGGAGCGTATTCAACTGTTGGTTCCGACGCAAAAACATGATGAAAACCTTGAATAATTAATTTTTGCACGAAAAGATTCGAAGCTTATTTACGAGGCAACGAAATTTTAAGAGAGAGTTGAAGATTTTGTTTAGGCAGGCCTGGGCAATTCAAACAACATCCATTTTTATTTTTTAAAATTTTTATTTACTATAGATTTAGCCTCTAATTGTAAACTTCTTAGATTGTAAAACCCGTAACTCGAATTAGAGTTTTACGTTATCGAACCAGTCGGTTCAACCGTTGGTTCGAGTTAAGTCAGTTTCATGAACCGCGTGCTAAGTTGGAAATCACCTGATCTCCCGTCGAATCCCTCCGATCAAACCTTATCGAACTTTGGATGCTATAAGGTGCCAAATTAGAGTCACGAACCATGTGAGGTATAATTTATTTTAATTTAATTATTTAAAAGTATTGATTATTAGAATTGCATGTCAAGATTTGTGAATTATGTGTTATAAATATATATTTAAATGTGAATTTTGATTAAGAATAAAATATGTAATTGTTTGATTGAGTGGTGTTAAAAATAGTGGCTTAGAAACTAATTAGGGTAACTAAGTAATGATCATGATCTAATGCAAACTAGCCTAAGTAAACTTATTAGAATTGATATAAGTTGATGTGATTGTGATTGATACGTGATAGATGTATGTGTGATATAGGATGTATGACTGTTTTATGAGCGGACGTTAGTATTTAGTTTCGATGTATAGGTATAGAGTAGGAGCTCGCCGCCCAGGCATGAGGACACTCTTAGAGCTTTTACTAGATCCGTTTAGGACTCGTTCTCTATTTTACGCTATTCTATTGTGTATTTGATTTATCATGTACATGACAAGTTAAGTAACGTTTTATCGGATCCCACTCAACTCGGGTCATTTAGCCAATAATTTTATGAATTAATAACCCTCGGTCGAGGATGAGATCCCTCAACTCAGTTTTCGAAATTAAGATCCACCACAAGTTGCCTTCAGGCCTATTGTATAAATCCGTAACCCATGACCTATATATGCATAGTTTTTGCGTTTTCAATGAGAGATTGAATGAGGGAAATCCGACTACCGTGTTACGCGAGCGAGCACGTGTGAGTTGATAGTGGGCTCTGGAATGGTGTGCAGGCCGTTTCATTCTCGAAGGATTCTGACAACTCCACCTTTGAGTTCCTTAAACCCGGAGAAGTGTGGAGGTTCACGAGTACTGCAATGCAGCGCATGTCTAGACTTGTGGTTTCAAAGGGTACTGAAGGCGCATGCCTGAGAGTACTTGGCCCCTGTACTCCGGGTCAGGAGCAATACGGAGGACGTAGAAGGCTGAGATGAATGAGAATGAATTGCCGTGGAAGAGATAGATGAAATAGCCAATGAAAGAGAATGATATAGAAATGGGATGTTATCGACCCGAGGGTGACGACTCCATATATGCCCTGATGAGAATTCTTGAGGAAGTATATGGTTTTTATTCAACAGGAGAGTTTGCTTCTCGTGCCAGATTGATATTAGTTATTTTTTGGGTCGGTAACACTCGTTACTAACAGTTTTTCTATATATATATAGGTAAGAAATGCGAGGGATGAAAGCTATCGAGATTGCAAAGGAGCAGCACAGATTGTGCACATATATACCTGTCGCGTGTAATGTATAATGATGGTGTATTAATGTTGTACGAATGATAATTATGATGTGTTTGTCTGGATGAATTGCTTATTATGAGACGAATGGATAATTATGAATGAGTAGCAAACTTTGGAATTCAGAAATGAAAACAAATAAGATAATAATAAGATGTCATGGTATATTATTATGTATTATATTATTTTGATAAAATATTTATATAACCTTGTTGTAGATAGGTTGGCCCTCATTGTATTTTCAAGAAAAATTTTATCTATTTTTCTATAATAATATATATATATATTTAATTTTTCATTTATTATTTTATTTTATTTTTACTTGCACGTTATAACATGCATATAAGACAAACAGTATTAGAACCTAATTATTTTATTTATATATTTTATATTTATATTTCCTAAAAAGTCAAAAATAAATTTAAATTAATTTAATCAAATTTAATAGATTAACAAACGATCGTCGATGACATTTTCAAATCGATTCACTGATAAACTAATTCCCTCTCTCATGCTGACACGCCCGTCTCATCATCTCAATGTTTATGTTTATGACGTAGACATCGTCCTCCTGGAGAGAAGAGAGGCCTCTGTTTGAGCTGCATGAGGTTTAAGGCCACGTACCAAAAAGCTTGTTTGGTGTCGTCTGCCATGTGCCTATCTCCAACTTGCATTACTTTTTTGATGGCCTAAACGTAGGTAGGATTGGAATCATTCTGGTACTTTTTACCTTTACCTTGAGCTGTGTCTTCTCTGTGCATGTCATCATCGGATAGCTAATATGATCTGCCCGCACTGCAAAGCACAGCGTGACTGGACCACATGTCACACAACTAATTTACCATCTATTATGTGTTCTTCCCCATTATTCCCCTTTCACCGTTACTTACATCATACAGCCCCATGCACACGATTTGACGAGTTTGGGCATTACCAACTATGTATAAGGGGGTCATCCTAAAAACTATGGTCTGGTTTACTTGAAAGCTCAACCTGTTAATTGGCGATGCTTCATCTCTATCTTAAATGAGATAGATTCATTCACATTCACATATCCATCAGAAAAAAGAAAATAAACTGTTTGCGCATGACTTGGGACAATTGCAGCAGCAAGCGACAAATTTAATGAAGCTCGATTCATAACAAAAAGCAATCTCCCTTTCTAAGACGAAGCCCATCCATGGTTTTACCTACCAAACTGTTGCGGCCTTCGGAAAATCTATTACCCATGGCTTGGGCCGGATGACATTGACAAGGCCACGGCAATGCAAGCACACGTTCCCTCACACTTGAATCCCGACCACATGCCATGAACGTCAATACATGCTACCTTCTCACAGTTTCATGACCACTCTACTCAATCCCTGCACAGTGAAAGCAGCTTTACATAGCCAAATCTGAATCCCGCCCAAATCTTAAGAGATAGAGTTGAGACAAAAGGACAAATTGGTGTGCAGTAATGATGATTGCTGAAATTCCGGGGAAATCTGAAGTTTAACACACAACTCCTGTTTCAAGGAATTGTGCTCCTCTTCCATCTAGCAAACTGCAGTTCACTGCGTTAAGTTCTGTGTTCCCCGTGACATGGAAGTTGCCGATGAAGGTGAGTCAGATTGTCATGGCTTTGGAGACACCCGGTTCTTGATGAAGGCTTATGTCGCCGGAGAGACCACAAAGCCAAGAAGATTTTCGGCTTCGAATTTGACGAGCTTTAGGGAACATACAACGTCTTTCAGAAATGCAGCAAACATATGCAGCACGGCTTCCTCCCCCGGCTACATCTCTAGAGGTAATACATGCACTATTTCATCATTCTTGCTAGGATGGCTATGATTAGGAGAATTTGACATTTGTTGTAACATTTTAAGCTTCTTCCTGGCAGACCAAATTGACCCATCCACGTACTCCTTCACAACAGCGTTACAAGGTAAGAAAAACCTAACACTTGATACTAAACAGAAATTGCCAAGAGTACTAGCTCTTATATTCACTTACCACAAAATGTTGTTGTTTGATGGGTAGCTTTGCAAGCAAGGTCTATGAATGGGCGGGAATACTTGTCATTTAAATGGAATGAGGCCGAGAAGTACATTTGCAATCCATACTCGGGGAAAGTGCCAATGGAGTGTTTGTCTTCCAAAGCACTGAGTGAAAGGGCTCACCCTGCAGTTTCAGAGAGGCTCACCCGTTCAGGCCCTCTTTTCTTCTCAAACGCACACCTTGAGCAGACTAGGCCCAGCAGGAAATACGAAGTAACACAACCTCGAATTGAAGGTATGCTTATGTTCTTTCCAACTGTATGATATGTGACCTTCTATCCCACTCATGAACTAATAACGTCTTAAATTCTTTCAATTCAATGATTTGACTCCAGAGGTAGATAAGTTAAGAGCGAGGAAACAGAGGTTGCCCACCAAAGATGTGGGCATACAGAGCAATTTGCCCGGGTTTGATTTTAGTAGCAGCGATAGTAGCCTTAATACAGCAGCTGCCGCCAAAGAGAGCTCATTCACAAGCTGTAATTCGGGAGGATCCAATTCTTGCAGCTTTGACGAAAAGCCCCCAATAAGAGTTGAAGAGGTAACTTCAAATTTAATTGACTAGTGATTATTCATATGCCATGCAGCTATAGCTGCTTTGATAATATCTACATCTCATCATGGATATAGAAAGATCGACGATCATTTGATTCGCAATAGCTGTTTTGATAATATCTACATCTCATCATGGATATAGAAAGACCGACGATCATTTAATTTGCATTTAAGAGGTCATGAATGGTGATGTTCATCCCTACAGGGTGCGGAAAGAGATAAAGAAAAAATGGAGACGTATAATGTAAGAAGAGACGGCAAGGAAATGGGCAAATGCAAGCCATGGGGCTGCCTTGCCTGGGGCGTGTGGCCCAGAATACATAAGAGACACGATCTGAAATAGATTTTTGCAGGAAAGCTGGATAGCCGGTGGGGACTCTAATTGGACACATGAAGGTGGGTTTTCTCGAGGAAGATGGTTGTTCATGTCCTGGGAGTGATAAGTTAATTCCAACCCATCTGCGCCATTGATGCAACAGCTGGTGAATCAGCAAGGGAATTAAGCAGCCTACGTAAGTTATTGCGTGAAAGCAGTAAAATCATCAACCTATAGATAGGAATAAGAGCCTTATAAATATATATATAATGTTCTGTCAAAAGATGCAAAATTTCATACCTCAAGGTGTCTGCAATTCAAACCTCAAGTCTTGTTGTGCTTTCAAACCTGATCCATGTGTTATAAAGTGGTACTTAGCTACTTATCTCGCCTAGAATATTCAACACATCAATTCTCAAATTTAATTTAAAAAATGAATCAAATTTCATTTACTATGAACTTTTCTTTACTTTCTTTTGCCTATCTTGACATAAACCTAAAAAGAAGGTTGCCATGTAAATGCGTATCAAGTAGTTAACTTCCTTCTTTTAGGGTTATCAGGCCATGAAACTGGTAGCAGCATGTACGAGTTCATTCAATCAATGAAGGAATTGGTTGTTCCACTACAACATTAATTCGCACATTGGACATTAGTACTGGTCAACAACAATCATCAACGAACGATAGCACAACAAGCACAAACAAACTTCATAACATCAATGTGCTAAATCATAACTAAGAATCGTTGGCTTTGCGACAAACTCTAGCTTCTGTGTACACCAAGCCAGGTTTACAGTAGTATCCCTGGTCCGGGGCACAATGCTCGTCCAAGGAACAAATGCAAAGCCCTTCCAGAGCACAACCTTTCCTCTGTATCAACAAACTCGTCGAGTCCAATCCCAGCATTGCATCCGACCATTCAGAAGAAAAAAGCCCCTCTGTATCAAACCTCTTCATCACCTCCACAAACTTGCCCACCCTTGATCCATATTTCTGATTCACCCCAAGGAAGGCGAGATTCCTGTTCTTCCCCCAGTGCGGCAGGCCTTGATACTTGAACAGCGCCATCTGCTCTATCTCTTCCAACACGTCCTCGTTCAACCTCGGCTCGTTGGGGTCGTGAGCGCGGTAGTATGTGATGTCTATGTCGAGGCAGTCCTCTGTCTTGCCCAGGTAGGCGGTGGAGTTGCGGACATACCTCATGATGAAGCCGCTGTACAGCTCTGTTCCGCACAGGGAATCTGGATTCATATCTCTCAGCTTCTTCACGTCCCCGAGGAAGCTCGTCACATTGGACAAGGCTATGCTGAATGTGGTCTGGTGGTAGAACAACCCATCTATCCGAGGATCCCACCCACAAGCAGTTAGGAGGCCGTCCTCACTGCCCCTGAGGCATGATCCTATATATATATATATCACACAAAACTACTAAGAACCTAGGTAGACCACATGCTGTAAGCTGTCTCTAAAAATACATAAGTAGATCACTTAAATGATAAGTAATGAAATTAAAGACCTGAGGACTGCATTCTGCTGTTGTTTCCGATAACCGGATAGCCAGTGAAGTCCAGTAGAATCCCATTTCTATTCTTGAGTCCAGCTCCTGTTTCTAGCAGGGTTGTGACTTGAACTTTGGCTTGCAAGCACTTGCCACGCGAGTTCCTTGTCGCCTCAAACGCCTCCTCTAATATTTTTGACACATTTCATTCATATAATATAGTTAAACTCATGGATTGTGATCGCAAACAAGTATGCATCCATGCAATTGAAATTGAAAACATGCATGGGGATTGAGAGGCAAACCTATGGCTCGTGTGGATGCAATTAGAAGAGATAGCTGAGATTGGAAGCCAGTGAAATCGTTCTCCCCGTTGCCGGGCGTGCTTAACGGAACTCTTATGTCGTCCCTGTAGACGACTTTGGCCTGAGAAGGGTACCAAGTTATGTCTCCGTGTTGAGTGGTTGAACCAAACGATTGGATGTTGTACTCGAAGCTAGTGTCGGCAACGACTCTGTTGGTGATGGAACGTTTGAACATGGGCTCCAGTTGAAGGGTCACCTGCATATATATATATATATATATATAAAAGGAGAGAGGAAACATTTGTATTATACATACATGTTTTCATTTTCTACCTATATATATTCTTGTTTTCATTTTCTACCTATATATATTCTTGTTTTCATTACCTATGTATTGTGTGCATTTTGAAGCTTGTGTGGGGTTCCATTTCTATAATTTTTAAAGTGAACTGGGTTTTTATGCAACTCTGTTCATCTTGACTGCTTATACGATCGGCCTGCCTACACCATCGATAACAGCTCTACCCACCGCATAATAATCAAACCTTGGTAATCACGCTTTTCTGCCAATAAGAAACAAAATTATAACATGAATATTTGTCGCATTGTACTACGGCTGACACTGTCTTAAATTAATGGTGGTTCATCCTTCAAATCCAAAACAATGTATTACTATAGAAAAAGACCGTTGTCTTCGCAAGTGAAGCCTACTAAGAAATGAATTAAGGAGACCTACGTAACGACAAGTATTATATATTGTGTCAACCAGCCCATCTGCCTACTGCACATGTTAAAAACTAAATTTAACACAATCTCACGGAAGATGTAAAGGAAATGGAGTTCATCATATCGCCTACATGTACACATGCAGGAAACGAGTACACCACTTTACACTACGCAAGTTACATGTATAAGATTTAAATAGAAGAACCAACATCAATTGAGAGGTGGAGAAAAGAAATCATTTGTAGACATTATAGCAGCTTCTAAATCTTTCTTTTTTCTTGTTTTCTCTCTACCACAAATAGCTGAAAGTTACATCTCCATCATCAATACTCAGTAGATTTTTTTTGTCTGGTTGAGTCCGGAGTTGGTGATGATCATTTACATTTTCTAGTTTCCTTTTTCTGTATATTTTTTAAAATTAAATCTAACAAATATATTTTCTGCAAATTGCATATTAAAGAGTATATTTTACGTGAAATATTCGTAGGATATACATGCATGTCTAAATCAAAAGATGCATCTGCACAAAGAATTTGTCAACAGCTCATAAATGTTAGAGAGAGAGGGTCATTAAGAACGAATGAATATATCATGTAGGCCGTGAAGTGTGTTACATTCACATTGACCCACTCGACCAGATCATACCATACGATCTACAAATATCCTAAACTTTTTCAATCAGGAAAATCAGCCTTTTTTACGAAGAAAAGGGAGTGTATTTTGTGATTACATTCGGCAGAAAGTTTTGCGTAAAATTATTAAGAAAAGATCAAAATTAGTATGCGAATTAGCCTTATAAATACCCTCATCCTAAAATGGGCAAAAATAAGTGGGTGACAAGAGATCCTGGCCATGACAGACTAAGGAGTTAAAATTTTTGCTTAAATTTGGTGGGAGATGAGCTTAACTAGCTATACCCGTGTTTAATTAGAGACTAGAGTAATGCAGTCGTATTACCTCAAAGATGACACCGAGCACACCAAGTGAAACCTTGGCAGCCAACAAGTCGGCGTCACCTTCTCCGAGCTCCACCACCTTGGCGTAGTACCCACCCACCGGCGTGGCCGTCGGCACCACCATCCTGACCCCAACCACATACTCATGCACGGCGCTCCCTTTCCCGAACAGCGAGCTTCCATGCGACCCCGTCCCGATCAACCCCCCAAGCGTCATCCCTTGCCAGTACGGCGTGTGCGGCACCGCCAACCCGACCCCCGCAGCCGCGTCGATCAGGCCCTTCAGCGTGATCCCAGCCTGAACCGTCAACCGCCTGGCCGGCGCGTCGACTCGGACCGTGCGGTTGAGCCGCGCGGTGCTGATGGCCAGCCCCTCCCCGCCCGGCCCGCCGGGGCATGACAGCTTCGGGATGCTGTGGGCGTACACCGTCACCGCCTTCATCTTCTGCTTTTTGGAAGCGGCGGCGGAGACGGCCGCTAGCAGCTCAGTCTCGTTGGAAGGGTAAGCCACGGCGGCGACCCGGCAGGTGGTGCGGTCCGGGAAGGTGCCGTAGCCGTTGGTGACGGTGCAGTTGGTGTTGTTCTTGTTCCGGCAGGTGACGACGGGCCCGGGCGGTGAGGAGGAGACCTCGCCTGCTATGGCCAGGAGGAGGAGAAGGACGGCGGCTGCTGCTGCTGAGATCCGTGACATGGTTAAGTTGAGCTAGCTCTAATGTGTCTTCCTCTTCATTATACAGATGATGCTAATTTATAGAGTGATTGAGCCTTGAAGGCATTTGAATTATCTGTTTTGAGTTGATAGCTTGCATGAATACAACCAATTAAATGGATAAGCGATGAATGCTCAAATAGTTTATATTTTTCCTAGCATATGCGAATAGATTAACAAGTGGACACGTTGAATAATTATGTTGTTGTAGACTGTATAATATATATATAATCCGAGCTTGGACAAAAAAGACCGTATACTCGTGATGTACATCTAGCAGCTAGCTAATAATTCATGCAAGCGGGACGCAAATACAATATATTGCCTAATGCAATTCATATGTTTCATATACTTCCACATATATATACATATATAATAATAATAATAATAATAATAATAATAACAATAATATATTATCACGTTGTAATACATGGGTCAGAAAGCAAAAATTACAATGCATTATCTCCAGAAAAAGGAAAGAAGATTAAAAATGTATTTAAAGTTTATAAAAGCTAGTCAGAAAGGGCATGCTCATTTGCAGGAGCTGGAGCATACGCCGATTTAATTTTTACGACATTGCATATTTGCTTTGAAGAATACGTCGAGTCGGTCAAAACCACGTGTACGTATGACTGGAGGAACCCTGCAGAGACCAATGAATCGAGATGTATGCAGTACTAGATTATAGAGTTATGTACGTAATAAGTAAGGAAGCGATTAAGTATAATAATGACATTTTCTTGGTCAGTGCGAGATGGTTAATGCGATTTAGTAGTATGCCTCGGCAGTCATCTTGGTGCTGATGTGATTTGATTATGCATCGATCTTTTTAAGTTTGTCATGGAAAAGTTGGAAGTTTCGTGTTAAAATGTGCACAGACGTGGAGAGTCAGATTCGTAATTATGAAATTGTGTTGATAAAATGCGGATTATCATGGTAGCTTCACAAAGACAGCCCTCAACATGCTGCCTAATTAGGACTGCCCAACAAACTCATTTAATTTAATATATAGACTTTCTTCTAGATTAGCGTTCTTTGTTAGTTTACGAATAAGCCATGCTATTACACGATGACGACGATGATAACGCATAATGCATGTTTTTTATTAACACTGACTTCATACCTTTGTCAAGAAAATCTGCTATGCCATCCTGCGATTAGGCCGCAGATTGAATATTATCAAGTCTTGCTATGGACAAAAAAGTTGATGATTTGGTCCCCGCATATATATATATCTTATACATGCAATCTAGTCTTTGAAATATTCAGAAAAGACTTCGAATTCCTTCAAAAAATATAATAAAAGACCTCGAATTAATAGCAATATTGACCGAGTGCAGGTTGTATAGCTCACGACATTTAAAACAAGCTTACATCCATGCAAAGATGTATAAGAATCGGGTTACAATAGTGCACGCAAAGTCAAATTAATATAAAGATGCACTGCTTAAACGATTAAATTGTCATGATGATCAGTCACTTCTAATGTCTATAAAATTTTCCTACTTGAGCTATGATTTTTCTTGCAAATGCACGAGGATCAGGCAACAAATTAACGACATATGCAATGGATGTTTGATAGTGTATGTGTTTATGCTTTTGCACGAGGAAGAGTGATTTAATTAGCTTGCACAAAATACATTGACTATGTACACAATCGGATGCTGAGTACCAGAATTCGAACACCAAAACATTCAACTTACTCAAAACTCGTAGGAGGTACACAGCGTGGCGATAGGGCAACTGCTTGAACTCCCCGACAAAATCGCTGCACACCATTAGCAAACAACAAGAAAACCTTGGAGAAATAGTATCTAGCTTCCATTGGTTAGAAGAACTGCTGCAGCCAACGGCAGCCTGCTGCATCTTTCTCTAAATCACATCTCATTTTACCCACAATCTCTAAAGCAACCTTGATATCCGTCTGTTCCAGTGGCAGAGACGAAAATTCCCTCAAAAACTTTCGGGCCCTGGCAGCACCTTTAGCTGCATCGTCCGCGTCATAAGAAGCCCTCTTACGTTTTACTCCTGCCTGCAAAGCATTGGAATTTTTTTCCAATAATTAATGGATAGCTACATTAATCACAGGCATTGATTTTGCTAAGTAAATTTATATGATAAGGGGCAAGTAACATCATTATGACTTCCATGAAGTCTTTGCATAAGAGTTGGGTAACTACACTCCACACAACCTTCTTTTCTGTTTCATCGTCTGACGTAGAAGCTGTAGAGAAATCTTCCAACTCTGCGGCCTTTTCTCTAGCAAGAGCCACAACAGTTTCTGGGAAATTTGCAAATTCTGCCACATGAATTCCAAAACTCTGATCGCATGCCCCAGGTTCAACCTAATAAAAGAAGGATCACACGAACACCTTAACATTTTTGGAAAGAATATCTCATTTGTCCTAGCCAGATTATACATGCACAACAAAGTTCATAGGAGGGATTAGTGGGCTCTGCTATATTCGTATAGGAACTGTCCCTATTAAATTCTTTTATCAATATAAACATAAGTTTCACATGGATCAAGTGCATGGGTCAGGGGATCAGTTTTTAATGACATTAAATACCAAACCAAAATGTAATGTGTTATAATAAACCAAACTAACAAGGTAAGTGTATGCTAAAAGCCTCAAATTCGCACACCACTAACGACAATTAAAAAAACTAATATTTTCCTACTTCGGCAATTAGACAAATTTCGATTGATGCCAAACCTTGTAAAGCATGGTTAGCTTCCGTGTTGATGAATCAATATGAGCTCCCACGTGATAGTTTGCAACACCATGTGCAGGCATTCCCTGACAATTATCTCCATTTGCTAATGCAGTCAATTCATGAAAGTGGGTAGCAAATAAAGTTGGTGCCCTAGTGACTGAGACCAAGTGCTCACAAATAGCCCATGCTAAACCTGATTACACAAATTAAATAAACACATCACATCAGATTATGAGCAAGACAACATGGGAATTGGACGATAAAATGACAAGGTGCAGGTGGCAAGAATATTACACTCTAAGGGTTTGTTTGATTGTACTGAAATTACACGAAAGAAATTAAAATTTGGAAGCTACAAGTTTTCTTGTATTTGGATATCTTGAAATTTAGTCAATTTTTTTTTTAATTTTAGTCAAAGTCTATATAAAAATTTTACAAAACAATATTTTCTTATAAAAAACAAAAGATATTGAAAGAAATTTTGGAAGGCATATGTACATGCACATGGGATGGAATATTAGACTTTCATCTTATTTTCCTACTATCTAAACATGTAAAGAAAATTTTTAAAATTTTCATATCATTTCGTCTCATTGTATTTCTATTTCATATGATTTTTTTTTATTTACACTATTTTCATGCCAACCAAACGGACCATAAGTAAGGATAACAAATTAGTATCACCCATGAAACAGGTCCAATTTAACAAAAGCTGGATGAGAACCTTTCCAAATAGTTCAAAATAACTTTCATTTGAATGCACCCTAAGATCTCATCTAAAAGAAATTACCAAACTACATTGAACATTTGTTGGTCATGTACAGGCAGACTGGATTTTTTTCCTTTTCCGCTTGGAAAGAGAAGATGACTATATGAATACATCTCATGATGCCTAGCCAACAATCCAAAGAGGTACATAATTAATGATGATGCTATAACATTAACTAATTCCCCTCCTTTCCAAAGGCTGCGATTGGAAGTGAATCTAGAGCAAAATTTTGTCATTTTTTTCCTGAATGGGTTGGTGGTTAAAATGTGTGAGCAATTCATAGTTGATATGAAATTCATAAAGCCCCAGCATAATAAACGATGCTTGACCTAGAATTCTCTATAAGTGATCCTATTGAATAATCATAAATATAAACAACAACTGATAATCATACAGACCTTGGAAAAATCAAGGAAAAGCCAAATAGTAAGGGTAACAAGATGGAACTTGATTTAGTCTGCTTCAAGGAAACCTACTAGATAGCATTTTTAAGCAAAGCAAGCTTTTGAAATTGTCAAAATAAATTTGACCCTTCATTGCAAATCTTATATTCTCCATCAATGAAATTTTTTGCTGATAAGCTTGACCAAGCACAAAAACACACCAATGGACCAAGCATGCGTTGCCCTTAGTCAACAGAGTTTATTGCAGTATGTTAAAGAGGCCAGAAAAAATTTGATATTGCTCCATATGCTATGTGACTGTAACACAGAAGTAATTGGACACCAACAGGTAACAGTACTCAATTATTGTATGGATCACACTAAGCTTAAGATTAAGGCAATAGATGATACCATCTGTTTAAAGATAAGCAAGGAAAGATACCAACCAAATCCGTCGTAAGTTGATGTCCCACGACCTAACTCATCAATTATAATTAATGATTTGTCAGAAGCTCCTTTTAATATTGATGCTGTTTCAAGCATTTCTTGCATAAATGTAGAAACTCCACGTTGCTGCGAAAAAGAAGCACAAACATGTTGAAAAATAGGCCACCAACCTCCCAAAGCTGCCAGTAGCCCGGCATTGCTATATATCTTAACTGTTGATAGAAAAGAAGATTGAGGTGGAAGAGAAGAAACCCATCTTGGGAAACGCAAACCACTGAATACTTAACCGGACTTGATAGTTTTCTTAATACCCAGGCAATTAACAAAAAATATCAGTCATTCTCAGCAAATAATAAAATATTTAAGTGATATTTCTAGCAATCCTGGGAAACAATCACTACACAGGATGTTGACTTATTCAAGTGGGGTGCCACAGATTTTCAAAGTATAAATGTCGTAGGATCATGGTCTGCAGGATAAAGATAAGTTCTACAGAGTATGGTAAAACCGAGGGCATGTCAAAAAATGTAAATATCCTTCACCTGACAATCTCCAGCACCAACACGAGCAAATATACAGTCACGAACACTGATTTTTGCGCTATCACAAGGAACAAAAGAACCAATCTGTGCCATTAGCACATTCACACCAACCTGCAGGAACAGCTGCATTATGTATTACATGGTCTTTTAATGTTTCAAGAAGAAAGGGTACTAAAATCCAGATGCCCCACTATATTAAACAAACATACACTTGTGTTCATAACTATGAACTCTCCTCCTTGCCATAAGTTCAAAAAAACAGCGCACAACATTTTCTTGCATGTGATCATACATAGCTCATTCAACTGTAGGGAAAGAAAGGCTTCACCTGGCGAATAAATGTAGACTTTCCCCCATATTTGGTCCAGTGATAATTTGGAACCAACTCTTTCCACGTACCTACATTATTGGGCAATCAAGAGCATATAAGCAGGGAGCCAGATCAATCACTCAAATCAAAAAGGGAAAAGAAGATGCATAGTTTGAGCTACATACAAGGGCACAGTCATTGGGTATGAAATTCACACCATCTTGAGCTTCTACACATGGGTGTCTACTTGCTTCAAGAGTTATGTCTCCTACTTCCTAGGCAGCCAAACAAGTAAATGGCATTCATAGCAAAACAACAATTGTGAAGTATCAATTTTTTTGCAGCTTGCAGGAGAAACCCTTTTTTTTGAAAAAAATACTTACTGAAGGAGCAATTTCCGGTCTGACATAAGGTGCTGAACAACCAGTAGCCAAATCAGCAAAACTAAGCAAGACGTCCAACTCAGAAAGAATGCCCGCTATGGACTCAAAAACCTGTAATTGCAGAAATGCTCAAACGAGCCTGCACAGAATGGATGATACAAAAATCATAAAAGAACATAAGATCCCACTCTAAAAGTTACCTCAGAAAAGGTTGAGGCAGTCTGGACCACACGAGTAACAAGCTCTTTCTGACAACTTGTATAATCATTGAGCAATCTTTGATATTGATCACCTAATTTTTTCAGCTTTGTGTTTGTGAACTTCACCCCATCTTTGCGAGTTTCAAGAACAATATAATGAGTGCTCAGCTTCTTGCGAACTTTCGGCTCTTCTTTCTTTGTGATTCTAAATACATGCCCATATTGGCCTCCCATGTCCAATTTTAAAGCCTTGTCCACAGGCAGATCGAGATCAATGGCCGTTTGTTTGTGCAAATTATGAATTTGTTTTTCCACTGCATCCCTTTCACTCTTTAAAGCAGATAAGTTTGGATCATAGCCAGATGATATCATGTACTCACCATTCTCGAGTTCATCAAGGTCAACAGAAGCTTCAACAAGACCAATAAACTTGTTCAAATGATCATCATCCGTCCAAAGAGTTAGAGGATCCACATATATTTCTTTGATCAGAGACATAAATTGTCCACCATACTTCTCCAAAGCACTTTTAATATAAGGAAGCCGAATACTTGACTGGGACCACAAAATAAACAGAAAAGTTATAAAAAGATAATTTGAAGAAGTGCTAAATGGTTTCAGAAGAAAAGAAGGAAATGATTTTGCCAATTTTCACTGGAAGAAAATAAGAAATTGCCAGTATGTTATACATATCTGATAAATAGCATTTGCAATATCCATTATACTACTGGAATATGATATAAATAAAATGTTCAGCAGATACCAAAGCAGTATTATAACCTGATAAAGCTTAACAACGTGGTGAAGACCAGCCCTCTTCTTCTCAAGATTATGCATCAGTCGCTCAATATCGGAAATTTTCTTCAAGTGCTGCCTCAAATCAAGACGAATAGCAGCATCTTCCACAAAAGCTTGTACCAAATTCAACCTACAATCAATCTCATTTACATCAAGTAGAGGTTGTTTCAGCCACCTGTTCAATAATCTCTTTCCCATGCCCGCCGTGCAAGTCCTATTCAATAAACCATATAAACTAAAGTTCTTGTTTGCATCAGTTTTGCTTTCCAAAACATTCAGAGCCCGCATAGCAGCAGCATCCAACCGCATGTAGCTTTTAAGATTATATTTCTTAACAGTATAAATACCGTAGTTGCTCTCATCAGCTAGCAATTCAGCATAGCTTACCAATGCACCAAGAGCCCCGGAAGCAAGGGGATGATCGCACACTAACTCTCGAACAGGTTCAATTGACCCTTTTATTAGCCGAGTGATATCTTGCACCAAGTCTCCTGTCTTGAACTCAGATTTTTTCTCTCTGTCAGAAGTACTCCACATCTTCCAATGGCATCATAAAGAACCCTCAACTCATGGCATTTTCCAGTCTCTTTTGGCAGTAGGCACTCTTGCATCCAAGAGCTAATAAGGCTGACTCCACATTGGTAAATTGACTATCATCAAGAAATTCAGTAAGCCCAATCATTCTTTTGGTTAAGTCGACATATCCAAGTCCGATGGTGCACTGATTTTCACGCATGGAAGGGTATACAGCCACCATAACTGGGCTATCTTGCATATCATTGTTTGCAAATAAAACATCCTCAAAATTTCCAAGGTTTCCGGGGCTTGCAGTCTTTGACAACCTCCAATTCGATCCACTCCCTTCATACAGCTCCACATTGTGATCAGCTCTGTCAAGCAAGAGATCACGAGCAATTGTTTCAAACATGTTTTTGCTGATGCTAACACTTGATATACTATCAGAGCCACCTCGCAGTTGACGCAAAGCACTAGTTGTGTGATAGTAAGTCTTAGCGAGGAAATTTGCATTTTCACCATGAGCAGTATAATAGTCCTGAAAACTCATCATGATCAGAAAGAGGCATGACAATAAAATATCATAAACCAAAGAGACTAATTACAAATCTTAAAGCACAGAATTTAAGCATGGATGAGAAGTGGAAGCAATAATCCCTTATCATAAAGATTAATACTTAAATGCCAATATTATTGGTATCAGAATAATGGCTAGAAAATGACGCACCATTCATGTATGAGTCACATTTTTTGAAAAGCAAGATTAAGCACTCAAAATATACATGACATATAAAGATTGATCATGAAGGATAATAAGAATGGAAAGCTTTATGTTCTCTACTAAGAACTTTGTTGGTAAGCAGAACAAACTGCTTCAACGTTGAGCTTGGCATCTCATGAATACTTAAAACTAGAGCTGCTAAGACCACATGACGCGTACTAGAAAAGCTGGTACAGAAAGGTGAAGCAAAACATAAATTACACTCCCTCAGGTGGAAACAATTTATGGGATGCACCTTTGTGAGAGAAACACAACACAAAAACCATCCAGGCAGATCATACGAGAAATTTTTTTAAAAAATAAAACCTCGTGATAATCAGCTCTCTCAAACTTACTCGTCGATCAAAAAAGCGTACAGCTCGGGTGTCCTGCAACAAAGACGCGCTATTCCAATCAGTGCATGAGGAAAAGAATAAAAAAAACTAAAGCGTTCAAAGACAAAGGACACAAAAAAACAAGCTTGAAGCAGATTAAAGAAAAACCAGATTACCAGAGGCAGGGATTTGAGAAATGAGATGAACCCTTGAGCTTGCTTCGCATCTGACAGTCACAAAACCAAAACATTTAACACCCGAAAAATCATAGAAGCAAACGTTAGAGGGGAGAAAGAGGGTCACGAGAAAGACCTAGTTTGAGCTCGGGGAGCTTGTTCGGCTCCAAGTTACCGTCTTCCATGGCTCTCAGAATGGCGAAAGATGAAATCTTTAACGACAAAAGCGAAGGTTTTGAGCAAAAAGATTCAGCCTTCGGCGGGAAGGGGAAGGGGAAGCGGCGAGGGAGACCAAAGGATTTGGCGGGAAAGCAACCGCGCGGAGGAGTAACCTAATCAGGAAGTTTTTGCAACCACTTAAATAGGTTGGATTATATTTTGTTCAAAACAATTAATTCTATAACAACATTTAATTAATTAATTAATCAATTAATTACTTTTTGTGAACTATGCATAAAATATTAAAAGAGTAAAAATATATATATTGATGCATGATTGCCTACTTTTATGTACTGTTATGATAACAGTTAAGTGTAAATTATGCTGAGGATAATTATAAATAAATATGAATTAATTATTTTGATCTCAAATATAACTACAAATGTATACAATAAATTAAGTAATAAAAATAATAAGAAAATATCGGCCCAAGAGAAATTAGTATTAGAAATTATTAATTATTAAAATTAACTTAATTAAGTATATTTAAATAAAAATAAATTTAAATAATAATTAAATTACGAATTAAGATTAAATTAGTCTAACATGTAATAATAAAATTAAATATTAACTTCAATACGACAAACTTAAAATTTTTAATTTTAATCAATATTTTATATAATTGAAATTATAACTTTTATGTATTAATTACACATTTGGATTATTAACT
The DNA here is from genome assembly GCA_033002965.1 of Piper betle. Classification (NCBI taxonomy): domain Eukaryota; kingdom Viridiplantae; phylum Streptophyta; class Magnoliopsida; order Piperales; family Piperaceae; genus Piper; species Piper betle. Next base: position 6,313 of record JAURVB010012270.1, on the reverse strand, counting down.
AGATAAATTAATTATTTGGGACAATTTATCGATTAACTATATACTTAGCACCCTGACAAACAAGTTATAGAAACTTTTAAATTTAAGTATGCATCATCCTTTTGGAATCATGTTTCAAGCCTTCGCAACAGGTGCAAAATTTAAAAGGATTAAGTTGTATGATAATTTCACGAGCAGAACTTGCAAATGCTGCCCACTGTGGATGGACGCACGGAGTCCTGACAGATCACCAACGGCTAAGATTCCGTGCGTCCATGAAGGACGTGACGCAGGCAATAACCAGTCTAATTTCACTAACCTGTAATCTTACAATCCAGATTGTCCAAGTTCTCATACAAATCTTCTGAAGTAAACTATCATCTTTTGATACAATGAAAGTAGAGCTCAAAGTCCAACTCCACGCCTTTTATCTTCTGGCAATTTAAAACTTGGCATCAATGCATCTCAATTTTCCAAGTACAAAAAGAGTATGAGGTCCACATTGTATTTGTATATTTTAGTGAAGCAATTGCATATGGTGTGATAATGGAAACCTTTGCTTTCATTGGTAGACACTAGCCACCCTTCTTTCTTACATATTGCAACCAGGGTAGCTGTGTATATCTGTAATTGTACATGGCCACATTGCACTAAACCTTCCAATTTTTAAGCCCTGCAATAGGAGTATCCTTCCTAAGCTTTTACAGTATATTTGTACACAGGATCCTTGTCTAACAGTCTGCTGACAGCAGCCATCATGGTGAGGGTGCTTCATCTTTGCCCCTTATTTACGTAGGAATTCAAACTGATTTTCATGAAGCATGTACATGCCTCCGCTAGTGAGAATCAGTTATTGTGTACTCATGGAGTATCCTTCTGCTCCAAGTTCTCTGAACCATCCTGTGTCTCGTCTGCTTTAAGAACATTCATTGTAAACCGAAAATTGTCTCCGTCTTCTAGTTTCCATTGCCTTCTGAGTTCATCTATTGCTTTGGACACTGCTACGGCCACAGCTGGATTGCTGTCCTCTGCCAATCGCTGCAGTTGAACATGTCAACGATTAGTCTTCCTGCAAATGCAAGAGGGAGGAGAGAAGTGAAAAAGTACAACCACAACATCCCCAAATTCAAATACTTGTACGCAAACTCAACTGTTGCATTTCTGTCATAGTGAATTTACCCAACGATGGCTAATTTTAGAAAAAAAGCATCAAAACTATACTGTCCAAGGAATAAGATTACTTCTTGAGCAAATCTCATAAAATGAGAGGTTTAAAAGAATTGCCTGTAGTGCACCCATGCCCGCATTGCCAAGAGTCGACATTGATGGGGCAGCTGCTAAGGCATTAGCTAGAGCTTGCCTAAAAAAGGGATACAGTATGATGAGAAATGCTCTTTCATCCTCATTAAATCATGAAAAAGAAAAGTAAAACAAATAATTCAGATGATTGCTGCTTTAAGTAATTCAGTTTTCAATGGTTCTTACACGTTACAACGAGCGTAAAAAAGTACACAACCTTGTACCAACATCAGGTGAGCTGGAGCACTCAGCCAGTAAGGAAGCACTATTTTTTCCATCCATTGCATCAAGATCAATGAGAGTTCTTACCAACCACTCAAGCTGCGCTAGAAGAAAAGCCGTATCAATATTAACAAGCACTAAAATGTAAAGATTTACAATCACCATGCGGCCCAGGGATAAACCTCCTCTGGGTTTGTGTAGTCAATTCCATCTGCGTCAGACAAGGCAGATGCCATACTCCAGTAAATTTCCTGCCAGAAATATTTAGGTTTTGAAATGTGTTAGCCAAGCCAAGAAATGCAACACAAGGGAATTGTACGTCAATGGGATGACAGGCCAACAACCTGTAAAGCATTGATGCGATCGGCAGAAATTTCCCCACGCAGAAAATTAAAAGTTTTCCCATTCTTTTCAAGCATGATACTCCCCAATACATCACCAACAGAGGACGAACTTTGTTCCATAGGACTGCAGGAGAGGAACAAAATTCAAATGGTGATATTTAACATACTCAAGTATCTTATGACCTCCAAGAGCAAAAAAAGCTATGCAACATGTTGGGAAAGCCAGTTTGCTTTTAATGGTCAAACTCAAATGCTCCCTTTAGCTTAAGGGATTACATTTTTTTCTCAGTGATCAAGAACCAGGTGACTTGTACAAAGATAACACAGTCAAACTCAAAGTATAAGATTTTCAACCTCAACGTTATATATGTTCTCCTTCATATTTTGGCTTCAGCCTTATTTTACCGATTATTTACTATTTTCAATAAGATACTAGGCTTCTTATTATAAATACACATGTTTCTGGATCCATAAGCACATTTTAGAAATACATACTCTAAAGAGTGATTGTCTCAGGTATTACCTTGGAATACAATATATTATCCCCAATCCAAAATGTACGACTTAGACACATAGCAAGATCAAATTTTTAAAGTGCTACTCACATATTGTTGACTTTGCTCACCATCATGTCATGGATGTTCTTTACAAACTGTAGTACAACGAAATGAAATACTTGTCTTAAAATTTAATTTGCCAAAGAAAAGAAGATATGAAGGGCTATGACTCAAAAATAAGCTAACATCATGCATATTACATAAATTGTACCTCCAGAGCCGTATAGGCATCTCTTACAGCCCGCGTTTTGACCAAAAGATCAGCTCGACGCAGATCAGCCTGCAAAAATATGAAAAATCTTCAGGATACAAAGATATAAGAATTAAAATGGAAAATTATGTACCTTTAAAGAGATAAGAGTTTATCGAAAAGGGATTACTGGCAAAGATAACCATGCTATTGATCAGTCAAAGTATACAAAAACTTTCCATTTTCAAATGAGAGAATGCTAAGAACCGGTATAAAATTAACCAATCAATGTGATTACCATCTACCAAACAAAAGAAAAGACACAGTATTTTTGTGAAAAATTGTAGCACTTGATACTTATCATTAAACGGCAAGACAAATAAATTAATCTTGATATTCAGCAAAGCAGTGGCATCTTAAGACTTGAAATCTGGCAAACCACTCTCTGATCCCATTAGATGCAAGCAAGAGAATTAGGAATTACAAATAGACGCGTTAAGGGTTTGTTTGGTTAGTGAGAAAAAGAAAGAATAAGAAAGTATCTTTAGGGGGAAAAAAGAAAAGATAATCCACTTTCCAATGATTTCTCTCATGTCCTTTATTTAAAAGCAAAAAGAAAGGTCGCAAGGTGAAGCGATCGCTTTCTATCTTTTTCTCACTTTTTATGCAAGAAACCACTGTGAATAATTTTTCCCACTTCATTGAAACTAGTTCTCTTTTCTCACATTTTCTCTGTAACCATATAAGGGAAAGTGGGAAAAAGTACACTTTCCACATTTTACTTTTATTTATCACCAATGAAACAGACACTGAGCAAAAAAAATATCTTCAGAGAAACCCAAAACATTAGATTTTTTTTTTAAAAAAAGAACTGAACAAGTTATAAGACAAACCTCCAAGGCACCATCACTCCAGTGCTGGTCCGCAACTCTTTTTAATTTTGATCCAGCTTCGTCTTTCAAGTTCTAAAACAAAATGATCAGAGGTAATCATGCAAGAATGTTAAACTAGTGCAAATATCACCAGCTAACTTTCGAAACAAAGAATGAAATATTTTTTTCTCAAATTGAAAGAAGACCTCGAAAATTATAATAAAAAGCATCGGTTTTTAACATAAATAAAATAAATGTGGACATTAAATGGAAGAGAGATAAGAAGACAACCATGGCCAGATGACGTAGGCGCTCAGCTCGTCTTTTTACACCATGATCAATTTTCTCAGTGTCCACTCTTGCCCGAGCTAATGCATATCGAGCTCAAGGAAAGAATGTTACATAGGTACAGGTTAACTATTAAAAGCCACAAGGTGAAGCAGACATGCAAAAAGAACCAAATAGGCGACACTTACCATCCAGCTTGAGAAACCCTACTCCAAGGATTGCAACATCTTGACGTGCCCGGTTGTTCAGCCTTGAAATGCCACTGAATACATGATGCATAGATAAATGAAGAACTGCTGCAGTTGAAACATTTAGCTATGGTCGCACATAGTAAATAAGGTGCCTATTTTAGCTTATGCTCTTCAACTCCTCAAATTACAGTCAGAGAAAGCCAAGCTCTCAATCAGGAAATGTAGACATTCTCCCCATATACATGACTGCAAAAGCCTCAAGACTTTGCAAAAAATTTCGACAGAACATTTCAATCATTAATTTTATTTTATTTTAAAAAATAACTCATATTTTTCCTTCACGTGGTAATCCTTAATGTAATCTTTTAAAGTTGTCTGCCATGTTTAGAGGTAAGTATTTTAGAAATCAAAAAATGCATGATTAGGATGGTCAGAATATAAGCAATATCAACATATTACCGGGAAAGTAGGATCATGTCATTGCGCGCTCGCTCATTCACAAACTTAGCATCATTATGAACAAATCTACATGCATCCGCCAAACCTTGTCCAGAATATTTTTGTGGGTTTTGGGAATACCATGGTCATCACCAGTCAGCATGCATTTGTAAAGCTTTTCTCCAGCTTTTGACTCATCATCATCTTCCCCTCTGTTAAACAATAGGAGCAAACAAAAGTCTCATCTTATGACTAGCAGTGTATGATGATTTTAGAAAAAACAAGCAAATACATGACATCAAACTAGGAAAAAGCATGGAAATAGAAGGTTGCTGCACTTAAATCTTAAGACGCAAATGAAAAACTTGCAAATTAATTTAGCTGCAGATATCAGACAAATGCTGCTATCACCTAAAAGCCAAATCTGATGAGACGTGTACAAAATTAAATAAGACGAAACTACAGAATAAATACTAAAAACGAGTGTCAATGTAACAAAGCAAAGTAACTAACAAACAGTCCCTCTACTAGCTCCACAAAATTCACAATTAACATTTCAATATTTTTTATTTCAATTTTTTTAAGAAATAGCTGACCTGGAGAAATCGGAATGATCTTTTTTGGACTGAAAGCACTTTGCAGCACCTGCTCCACGCACTCCAGTTTTGTCGCAAAATGCACCCCTTTCTTTAAGAGAAAAAGGATATTGGGGATTTCTATGTACGAGCTCGGAGGTGCCACCAAAGAATCTAAATTTTATTCCCGACATATGTGCAATACCGTTCTTCTTTTTGAGCTCAACTCTCAAGGGAGAGGATGCACCAACATGCTGTGCCATCAGAGAATTTGCGATTTCGCAAGAACCAGGAAGATTGTGTCTACAAGCAGACTGGGGCAACCAGTCACATTGCCTAATTTAGTTGCCGTTAAGATCAATACACAGGGTGATTAGCAAATACCAACACGATCCAGACTGTCAGCCTTCAATCCAATCACCCCGCCAAATTCTTTCTGAAACTGTTCTGAACATAAAAAGACAAGCATTAATTATCACTTGCCAACTCTCCTACTTGTACAATCTAACAAACCATCGTAAAAATAAAGGTGCTCCTTGGTTCAACTATCATCGCCTAAAGATCACATTTACAGATTAAAAGGTCTCCTGTTTCAACTTCCTGAACAAGGAAATTCCAATGAAGGGCCACATGGGCGAACTACCAATTACTTAAAAATTATGTTTTGATTCCCATATAAAGTATAAAGCCGGTGTCAACAACTAATTCAAACACCATCTTCCAGCAACACATATACGGAGAGTTTATAGATAATCAAGCACTACATATACAGAGCAAAAAGATGCAAAGAAGCAGTACTCACAAATGGTTGCAGTAGCACCAAAAGCCTTTGCTGGAAGGAAGTGCGATAGTAATGGAATAATAAGAAGAAGACGAAGAAGAAGGGACAGAGCAAGGCAGCTATCAAGCAGAGGAAAGGTGGTACATAGTGAAAGGGAGGGAAAGGAGCAGGACGAGAGAGAACCACACGTTGGGCTAATGGCGCCGGTGCTGGTCAACCAAGTTCGCCACTCGTTTACTTCACTTTGGCTTTACCATGGCTCCACTGCCACACACTCTAACTCCTCTACAGTTACCATATGCATAACCATAATCAATTTCCTACATCTTGGTGTGATAAAAAACTAGGAGATAAAACATGTTAATCATGAATATGAAAGAGAAAGAGGAAGAGGGAGAAGAGACGTCTTGTCAACGCCATTTTCATCTCGATTGGTACCATGTGACGATTAATATGTGTAATTGTATTAATGATATGTAGTTCATTGTCACAATCGGAATACTAAAGAAATCTCGAAATATTAACAGAGGTAGCTGTTAGTTGTTCTATAGAGATTGAAGGGTCTCAAAGCTTCTCT